>JAQQZR010000010.1:8482081-8496848 GCA_030068235.1 Notoglanidium macrostoma
GAGGAAACCCACGCATGCACAGGGAGAACATGCAAACTCTGCACAGAAAGGCACCCTGGGTGACCCGGGGATCGAACACATTACCTTCTTGCTGTGAGGTGACAGTGCTAACCACTGCACCACTGTGCTGCCATTTTAATGTATATTTTAAATAATATTTATAATAGTTATATTTAGATCGGCAGTTAAAACTCTGGTCTTTGTTTTGTTTGGATTATAAATGAGAGATAAATCAAATGATGGCCCACCAGCATCCAACCAATCAGGGAAAGGAGGCATTTCCAGCCACTCATATTGCCTGCCAATTTTGAAATTTTATACTCTCCTAATAGCATTCAGGCATTCTAGCCTAGGCATGTGTTTTTGTGATGTGGCCTGAGGGGGAGCGTCTGCCAAAATCACTGACTGCACCTTTAAGAAGTGCCAGTACTGGAAAAACAGCATGATTATATTGTGAAATAGAGGGTAAGGTTTTTGTGACTGATGGAGGAGATGACATGAGATTGTTATATATTTGTATATCTGCTCAACTCTTAGTAAAGCAAGCTGTCAAAATATTAATCAAACTTCACTGGTTTCTTCACACAGAAGTCGTTCTGCATCATGCAAGTCAGTCAACTTAGTTATTTAAGCTTGTGGTTGGTGAAATACCTGCTATCATCCTCAGCTGCAGAACCCACCTAAAGGCTAATCTGTTTGCAGCTGAATCAATTTGTCCATATCCCAGAGGCATGTTTATTGCACATGTATCCATGTCACGTGCCTTAAAGTTCTATTACGCTGAGATCATATGGATGCATTCCATATCTTCCTGTCTGTATATGACATTTAGGTCTGTAAATTGACAGATTAATGTGTAACCTGATCTGGCTCACTGTCTCATCTTTCTAATTGTGTAGCACGTTTGATGGGATGTGTATGACTTTAATGAAAATCTCCGCACACATTTTTTTTCTTTAACATTTTAGCAGAATCTGTGAGCAGTGTGATGCAGTGGTGGAAAGAGCTGGGTAAAAGTAATGCTACTGTAGTAAAAATTACCTTGAGTGAAAGTAAAAGTAGTGATCAAGAAAAATACTCAGGTAACAGTAAATAAGTCATGAGTAAAAAACTACTTGAGTAGTTTTTACTTGAGTAGTACTTCTTCTATTCTGTTCTTACGTGAACTAACCAAGTAAACTTATTTCTGAAGTGAACATCACCATGATTATCAACATCAACAATCTGACAAAATGTTATTAGATGGCTGTTTTAGTCCACTATACAGGACAACAGTTGCCTGATTTGGGAAAGACAATGGGCCTCATTTATGTGTGTAACTGTTTAACAAACAAATTTCTGCCAGATTTACAAAAGTTACAGAAACCCTGATTTTCTTTGTACTTGTGTGTGTTGATTACCTGCAAAGCTCAAAGCATATTCCTGATATGGCTCATTTGCATTTTGTGATGCCTACAAAACTTCATAAAAGTTCAAGTGCACAGACAGGCCGGGACGATGAAATGAATGATCGGGATAAAGGCTCAAAGATGGAAGTGGAAGATATTTTGAAAAAAATATTTTTTTAATATTTCAATAAAAATATCTAATAACATTAATTAATAAGTGAGTATTGAATCTCCCGTCTTTGATTGAAGCTGTTGTTGCTTTTGGTCATTTTGTTTACAGTGGCATTTAAAATGAAACTTTTCTCAAACCCTATTGTCATTGGAAAAGAAAAATCTTCAATATCCTACAAGAAAGGTGTTAAATTGGTTCAAAGTTGCACTTAAATGTGTATACATAATGCATATCTCATATCCATGTCTATATATGAATCAGTTATATTAAAAAGGAAAGGTATAAATATTAGATGTGCTTAGAAGTTGTCACAAATCTTTAAAAAAATATTGTTTATTGTCAGTTTTCTTATCAGCCAGGTATCATCTGCAAGTCAGCACAGGCTTTTCATTTGGAAATCCCACATCATGTCCCAACATGTTCACTATTTGAATAATGCACTACCCAAGAACACTTACATAGAGTATGTGCAAAAGTGCAAGCGATCAACAGTTATTTGGAGGAATAGATGGTGAATAGTTAATGTTTGGGGCAATTCTTAGTCCAGTAAGGTGTAGTGGGACTATATTAAAATGAGATGCTATATTGATTAAAGTGATAATTGATGATCAGATATCTTTGATGGATTTTCACTTGCAAATGAATAAATGTTGCAGAATTTTACTGAATATAATTACTTTAAGAAGTGACTCATATTTTAAGTGAACGCAGGAGGTGGGGTATTACAAGCTTTACGATATAAAGTCCTGGAATTTCTAGGATATTTGTAATTCCTTACAAAAAATATTTATGAAGTAAATATTATTATTTTTATGTTTTTACATATTACTACCTGGATGTTATATAAAGGTGAAACCTAATTTTCCTCAGTTTTGCCGGCCAGACTCCCAAAAACATTCCTCTATAGCGCTGTATTTTTAAAGGTGTACTTCAGGGATTAATGACATAATTACAATCTCCCTTCCATGTCATTAGTAAATGGCCAATTCCTTTTTATGAGGCGCTTAAAAAAAATCCATGGCCTGTTCTAAGAAAGTGTTAATGATGTAATGATGAAAGTGTTAATGGCGCAATAAAAAGGTTTACACGTTTCCCACTATGTGGTTCTAAATATGCATTTATTTTCAGTACCAGACCACAATAGGAAAAAATTGTACAACCCTCTAGAAAACGCCACATTCTCGGAGCAATGCCAGATTGGCCAAACTTGCACTTTTTGACAAGTAATACAGGCACGGCACTGTGAAAAACCAGACGTCAGAGTGCTGGCTGCATAATAGAGGCCTGCAGAAAAACAGGCAGTGAAAGTCAAAATCCTAAAGTGAGACATGAGGTTGGGGGCTGTAGCGCGCTTTAATTGCAAACATTCCTCAAATTGGAGCATTCCACTGACGTTAGTCTTTTCCTCCCCCTCTCCTGTCTCCCTCTTTCTCTCTACCAATACGGTTTTTATATTGCGCAATGTCATTCTGTCCAATGTCTATGTGCTTGCGTAACATGTGTGGAATCATGACGCAATAATCCCTTATTGCCATAAAAAGTAATGAAGGCCTTGTGTTTCCCTGAACAGCTGCTTAGCTGATTTTGGGCTGGTTTTATGCTAGATCTTGCCTTGATAAGAGTTTGTCTTATTGGGTTATGAGTTATGATATGATCTGTCTTCATATGGCTGCTTTTGAAAAGGACTTGCTATTCTTAAATGTTAATTAATATTTCTGTCTTTAAGAGACGTTGCAAAAAAACAATACATGGAAGACAACACGAGAAGAGAATCACTATATGGGTTGTGGAAAAGAAAGCAAGAAAGAAAGAAAGAAAAAGAAAGATAAAATAATGAACATGAGAAAGGAAAACAAAGCAAGGACAGGAAAAAGGAAGGAAGTAAGGAAGTCTTGCAACATTAAGAAGTGTTGAGTGGACTTGCTTTTAGAGTGTAACGGTAAGCACCGTAATAAACGAATAGCTTTAAATCAGAGTGTATGACATTGTAAATCCAATTAATTGCTTTTAAACTTTTTAAATCAAGTATTTAAAAAAGTAATAAATTATATTGTTACAGTAGAGATGACGTTATTGATAACATAACATATTGTATTGTATAACCCACCCCTCCATCCCTTGCTCTTTCTTTTTTCTGCTGCTTCACAACAAAATACCAGTAGCCAAGAAATCTGAACCCTTTCCCTGATTGGACATAACAAAAGCCATAGATTCTGTTAAGCCAATGACTTGCCATGACACCAATCCTGCCTCGACTATAGGGCATCTAAACATCTTGCTGAGAGTGAGCGAGAGTGATGGAGAGAGACACAGTGAGAGCAGGAGGGAAGGAAGAGAGCAGATGTCTGTGAATATCGTGGTGAAAAAAATTGCTAAGCTCCTTTTCGGTGCCACCCAGGCAGAAACAAAGGAGCAGAGAGTGCAACAGATGGGCCGTGCGTTCATACAGCACGCTGAGCATCGCACTGCTCTTTCAGAGTTTTCACAACCTTCAACAAAGAGGTGTGTTCGAGGCCGCTTACTCGGCTGCAGCTTTGCTAGATTGGGGGAGGTGAATGAGAGAAAAGTTACCAATGTGAAGGACTGTATGATTCTGAAGCACACATGCGAACTCACAATCTCCATTGTAGCTGGTAGAAAAGTGCCATATTAGGACATGAAGCAACATGTGCTTTCTTCCACTGAAGGAATTTTCCCAGTTCAGCTCTTATCACTTACTCTGCTGATAACATGATCCTGCTGCTTATGCTCAAAAACCACACCTGAATAACACAAGTTATCGGTGTGAGTGTTTCTGTGATGATGTGTCAACCACATGACTCTAACTAGCTCTTGAATGATAAATGACACCTGCCTCAACTAGGAGTCAGCAGGAGTCCTGTTGTATTTGTTCAGCTGTATGAAGCTTTAGCGGCCACCGGGACCAAAGAGGAAGCTTCCTTGAGACACAGCACCTCTTAGTAACTGATCAAAACAGTCCATTGTTTTAGACTTCCTCATCATTGTCCTGAACTATATTCAGGTTTCAGAGTTTGAATCAAGCAAATTAATCCAAAATCAGTCATAAATAGCCAACATGACATTCTTTATATGATTGAACGTGCATATTAATAACACTAACACTATTTAAACTGGGAATCATAGCACCAGAAGCAGAGCCAGACCTTTTGCATTGGGGTGGCCAGTCATTGGTGGCACAATGACTTTATTGAGTAGGGTGGGGCAAAATACAGATTTTCATCAATAGAAGATGATATAATGTAGCTACACATATCTGGTTATGGCCTGGGTAGGTTCCCCATTGGAAATCAAAGGCTAACTAATGCAACATTAGGCTAGATCTTATAAAGAATGATAGCATGACTGCTTCAATATCGTTAGCTGACATTAACTAATTAGCTACGAAATTCAACGAATAATGAACATTACTCCTCCAAATAATGTGCATAGTGGAGCGATGGAACATTTCACAGTGACCCGTAGGACTGACAATCATATAAGCCTGTCATGGAAGATCATGAGTTGCCATGACAGCTTATATCAGGGTGATAAACATTTGAAAGTAATGATAGCTGCTATCATGTCTGATGTCATGTCAGCTTATGTCACATGCTAGTTATTTCTAAGGTAGCATAAGTTTCACTACAAAATGTATTATATGTTCTTCAAACAAACCATTAATACGTAAAGTAATTTATACACTTGAGATGGTAAATACTTCGTTTCTGAATGTCTGCAGGTGTCAGGTTTGTCTTGTATATCAAATGCTAAAAATCAATATAATCATCATGTATGCTATGCCAAATGTCATGACAAGCTCTTTGTGATGCTGTCGTAGTCTTAGTAATAGTATGTCATGATGAAATCATATTTCTCATTTCAAGTATTATGACAGTATCATAGCTTCAATTTTAAAACATGAAAAAGATGTTTGCTAAAGTACACAAAATATTGATTAATATAACACTGCTATACAAATGGACATAAATTGTTATGACAGCATTCAATATCTATAATAACACCTTCATGACATGGTTATGTTTGTCTTATAGTGCAAGGATCAAGTAAAGTGATATTTCTGATAGTAAAGTGTTATTTCCATAAAGAGATTGACATGTACCTGTTGACATAAATATTTTGGAAGCTCTATGTATAGCTTATAGGTCACATGCATTTATTAATCTTAAGTATTAATAAAAGACTTGAGGAATCATCTAGATTTGAAGTATTTAACTCGGGTTTCATCTCCAACAAGGACATTCATGCTAAACTCCGAGAATTAACTGACATGGATGATGTTCATTCTACAAGCTCAAGTGCTCAAATCCATTGTTTTTGTCAGGTATCTTATATTATCTTTGAATATGGGCTGTAACTGACACTATCCTGAAAATGTCCTACGCTAACCCTCATGCACAGATTCTTGGTAAGCTAGCTAGGCAGCTAATCTTTCTATGAACACCTGCTTGAACAATTTGAACACTACGCTGTGACAAAAGCATTTGAAGAGTAGAAGGTATAATACGTAAATGGTGTTTCCATTGGTTTCCACACACCCACATTGATTCACACGTCAGTCAACCACACTAGATGTAGAGAAGATGTTTTGCTCTATGAAACCAGCGTCTGATCTCGGCCCATGTAGTAACTTTCTGACATTCTGAAGCATGAGTAATTGGAAGAATAAAACAAGCTCTATGAGGAAAAAATGAATTTGGGCCACTTTTACATGCACGGTGAATGAAGCATTTGAGAGTCAACAAAAAGCCTCATGAAGTTCAAAAACAGGTCCCTCAGTTTTGGATAGAATTCTTTCTTAATCAGAGCACATGCATGTAAGAATGTAACCATGAAACATGAAACACAGGAGACAATTTGTGAAAGACAGTTACGCCTCACTTAGGGATAGATACAGCTGGTTCTTTTCTCCTGAGAGGGACTCTTGAGTGTCAAAAGCAATCAAACTGTTAAACCATGACTCTGGCCACAAAGAATGCAAACTCTGAAACGAATGAGTCTAATAATAGAATCAAGCCACAAGCATATTGTTGTCATGTTTTTGGATAACTTGTGTAAAGAAGAACAGCCTTGTTTTCTCTGGCTCAAGGGCACTGTGAAGGCTGTTTGGCTTGCAATAGCTTGGGTTCTTACTTAATCTATCAACAGAAATGTTGGGTTTTGAACAATGAGACATATATTTATCTGACTTGCAGATTCGTTCTGTGACAAAAGTCTAGAAGAATCATTCTGCGAACTGTCAATATGAGAGATAATTAAGAAAATGGAACTGCAGTTCTCGAAATGACGCTTTCAAGCAACAGTTCTTACTCAAGGTAGGATGTGAACGTCTACATTTAGGTCTGGTTTCCTGTTCACTGACTCTGTTTAGTCCAGCCATAAAAATGTTTCAAAATATAAATCCATTGAAACCATTTCTAATGCACTTTACTCTAACAATTAAGTTTTGTTCTGCATGTTCATACACTGCCAACTGTATTTTTATGCACACAGACCTCAGCTTGCATACACATAGGGTGGCTGTTACCTAAATGAGAGGTCTGATGCAAAAGAAGAACAAATATGAAGAACCAATGTAACCACTGAGCTTCTCTCTGGTCACAAGATTCAATGTGAGAGACAGAAAAGAACACTTCTGCATTTGCTGCAGTGAAGGGGAAGTGGGAGCCATGGTTTCCTGTCTCTCATGAAGCTCGTTTTGTGCTGTTAGTAAATGTTTTTGATATGAATCCGAGTTCAGTTTTGTATTTCTGATGGAGGTTAAGGTGAAGTTGCGTAAGACCAGCTGATTCTAGATCAGTGTACAGGGAATTGATTCAGTGGCATTTACTATATAGGCTGCACACAGGCTTGATGTAGTACACCATTAAAATAGTGAACTGTGAGTGTGTTTCTGCACATATTGGCACATAGAATAAAAGGATTGCTCTTTGAGCCCAGTTCATGTATAGTCAATGGTTCTGAAAGTGGGCTCCATGATATATGGCCCATTATTTATTTATTTAATGATTAAATTTACATTTACATTTACGGCATTTGGCAGACGCCCTTATCCAGTGCTACTTACATTAAATAAATGTGATAGACTGTGATAGAGATAACTACCAACTTCTATCTTAGAGTGCTAGCTGATATTGCAGTTTGAGTCCTAATAGACTGGCCACTTGCTGAATAGTTGAATAGGTTTAAAATTATTCAAGACAGACTAATGTGTTTCCTAATCTAATAATCTAATTTAAATAATGCCAACTTTTAAAAAAACTGCAATTTTAATAAAACTAGGAAAATGCCATTTTCATGATCCAAAATGTTGCAACTCATTGTTTCTGGGTATGAAGGATGGCATAGTCTCTCTCCCCTGTCAATCACAGGAGCACAGTATGTGGAAGAGGGTGGAAAGCATTTCTTTAAAGTGTGTTATGCTGCCTGTGACACAGCATGAGCAGCAATTTACAAAAACGTTGGCTTTACGTCTCTCAAAGGAAGCATTCACACTCCCTTGTTGATAGCTGTCGTATGATAAAGGCCCTGTTTACACTTGGTTTTAAAATGCGTCTTGAGCATTCAGGTCACAAATGACACATTGTCGTTTACACTTATGTTTATCATGCGTCTCCAAGGTGTCCAGCTGACCACTTTTGTTCAAATTTCGTTACTGCCTACATCACTTCTGCTATAAGGTCAAAGGTCCCAGCGCAAAGTTATATTAAAACATAAAATATGCAACATACTGTCATTATTTTCTTACACTACAACCACGTACATCACTGCTCCTCTCCATTTTATTCTAGCGTGTCGTGCTGTCACAAAACAATCACCACGTCCAGCATTAATGATGTATTTTCCTGTTACGTCCATTATGCGGACATATCGGGACACATTATGTGGTTAAATGTGTCCCAGACCACTTCGGCAATTGATTTGAGCGAATGCATGTTGAATGCGTCTTGGAGGTCGTTTACACTTTTATTTAGCGCTGTCCAGTTGTGATCAAATTGCACAAGACACATTTTGATACCAAGTGTAAACGGGGTCAAAGAGTTAGATGGTGAGTGGGAAGGGACAGGTGACCAAATTGGCAAGAAAATGGGAAGAAATGAAACATGCCCCCTAACCCCCAATCCCCCCTAAAACATAAACAGTTTATATGACAATGACGATAAACTTGTTATTTATTTAAACTTCTACACTCCTAGGACTATTGAGCCCTATTTACACTTGGTTTTAAAATGTGTCTCCAGTGATTGGATCACAAGTGGACAGGCAAGACAACTCACCATTTACACCTCTGTCTGTCATGTGTCTACAAGGTGTCCAGCTGACCACTTGTGTTCAGATTTCTTTATTGTCTATGCCACTTTACCTGTTATGTCCTTGTCAGGGATGCATAAGGACACATTAGCATTTACATGATAAAGTTGTCTGGAATCCGCCTTGGTGGTTGTTTACACTTGTATTTAGTGCTGTCCACTCATGATCTGATCTCCCAAGATGCATTTTAAAACAATGTAAACAGGGTCTTTGATGGACCACCCTTACAGGCTCCAGATCCAGAGTTACATTCCTCCCTCTTGTAACTACATAACTTTCCTATTAATTTCACTGTAAGTAATGAATAATAAGCAGTGGCAATGGATTAAAATACCCTTACTTTTAGCAGTCTGAATTTTTCTCTGTTTTACTCTGTAAACAATTACTGACGTAAGAGATTGCCATATGGAGGTTACCTTACCAGTCTCTGTAAATGAGTTCCTATTATAGAAATAACTAATCTATTAGTTTAGATTAGAGCGCATTAATATAAAGCTGTGATTTGAGTTATAACTTTCACTATTGTCAGAGCTGCTGTTATACAAAGTAAATCAACACTTTCTGACCAATGAGAGTCAAGAATTCAACAGCGCTGTAGATTAAGCATTGTTATCCTGTACTTCATCTTTATAATGTAGTTCATCTTTGAGTTTCTATTAATTCAGAGTTCATCAGTCAAGATCGGTCCTTTCCTGCTCTTTTGGTTAGTCCTCCTGTCACTGTGTTCAGTCACACACGCACACGCACACACAAACACACACACACTGGATTGGAGGTCATGGTTGGTGCTCTCACGTAGCCTGCAGCCTGGGCCTGATAAAAACATGCTGTGGAATTTTGGCCACTTATTGCTCATTCCTCCTTCCTCCTCTTCACCGTACTGCCAAATATGGGCGCGCTCTCCTCACATCAGCTGAAACAAAATGCTTTTGGTTAGGCTTATCCTACGACTGTGTGTTTGCGTTTGCACACTCAGCTGACTTTGGGGGGGTTGGATCAAAACTCATGACATCACTTTTTCCCCTCTTTATGTTTTTGACTTTTTTCTTTCTGTGTCTGTCTCTCTTTCTATCTCTCTGGGTTTGTCTTTGCCAGACAGGTCAAAGTGATAGTGAATCATTCACCACCGTTGAGGAAGAAAAACTGCCCTGCCCCCTTCCTGCTTTCTACAGACTGTTGATAGATACACTCTGCCCTAATTTCTAGGCTACTTTTACACTTTAACTGAGAACTTTTTAAAAAAAAGTTAGATGCACTTGTATTATTTTTCAATTCTTATCAACCCGAAACAGCTTTCGTGGGCTGTGATCTGTTGCTGGGTTTCATTACTAGATAAAATTGTATTCTTGCTCTCAGTGGGATCACATTCAGCAAACCTGGTTAAAGAACTCTGTATGGGTGTGAGTGTGTGTATGCAACCTCAGGGTCACATGCATGTTAGCAGAGTTAACTGCAACCATGAGGATGGATCAGCCATAACAACAGCACAATTCAGTTCAGTAGCTTTGATCTGCGCTGCTATTTGTTCTATTTTTCTTAGCGTAGCCATCTGTCTGTTCTTGAATGTTTTTGTGTCGGCTTTGTAGAACTGGACAGAGATGTTCATTTCACTTATAATGGGGCTGTCGCAAGAAATTTCACAATTCAAAATACATTTTGTTTACAATATTTACCTATAAGGAAACTTTATAAATAATTTTATTAATGTAAAAATATCGAGACCTGAATATTTTTAAATATTTGGCCAACTAACCCTTATGTTGCTCTAAATATATGCATATAGTTGATGATTTTCACCTGAAAAGTGATATAAACTTAACACATACACTAGAATTCATTCATTTCACTTGAATGTGAAATGGCATTCTACTGGACATATTGGACACTATGTATGTTCTACAGTGCCATTACATTAGACCTCCTGACATCCTCAGAACATCCTCAATAATTAGAAGGATGGATTTTTTTCCATCCTCTTTGGAGGACAATAATGACTTTATTAGCAGAATATAAAGTTACATTTTTGGGAACTGTTAAAGCCACATCTAAAAGAGTGAGAAAGAATAAGGAAAGATAAGAACAGAAAGGGGGAGCGATAAATGAACAAACAAACTAATGAATGAATGAATGAATGAATTAAAAGAATTTTATGCATACATGTGCTCATCAACAAAGCAAAAACAATCTGAGAGCAAAACAAGTGCAAATACAAAGAAGGAAGAAAGAAAATAAGAAGAAAAAAAGGGAGAAGAACAATACAATAGGGAGGAACTTTCTATACAGTGAAACATGCTAAGTAACAAGAATTGCAATGGAGAGATAAACTGGATTAATAAGGATGTTATTCTAGATTCCAGTGGCTGTTACGATGGACATCCTTTCTGATATCTTTAAAATGTCCCACAAACATCTCACTCTTATTATAGTAAGTTTTGCAATATGTGAGACTCACGCTGGAACAAATACTATATACGTTAATGACTGTTCTCTCAATACTGCAACAAAGGACCTCTCTGTACCAGTCATGTTTAAATATTAACACCAGCACAACATTGCTGTGGCTTTACACATAAAATGGGTGTCGCCATTTGGCGCCAGACCGAAAATCAAATCTTTGAGAGTGGATTATAAGATTTTGACATAATCAAAATTAGGATGAAAATGTAACAATGTTGGCAGCCCTAAGCTACACACACATACACACACTTATTCTCGCCTCAGTATGCAGGCTATCATGTTAACACTCATTGCACGTTCCTAGTTGAGAATGTGATCCCGTGCCTCCAGGAACAAAGGGCCTGTACTACTTGCTGTTAGTCTTTTGTCACAGGACAGCTGAAGAAAGAAAATTTCAGAACCCCACCCCCTTCCCTTTCTCTCTCCTTAAGACTTGCTGCTTCATGCCTTCCTCCTGTTCTCTCTTCTCATTTCATTCATTCAGTTTCACCCCATTGGCTCTCTCTCTCTCTCTCTCTCTCTCTCTCTCTCTCTCTTTCTCCCCCAGCCACTGATAAAGTGTCTGAATGCAGCAGTGTGTGTTCTTTCTTGCCCATCAGGCATAAGGAGGGGCCAAAGACACAGAATAAGATAGAGATAGATAGATAGAGGCAGAGAGAGAGAGAGAGAGAGAGAGAGAATAGAAAGAGGAGATGAAGAAAAGGAATGTGCAGACTGTTGTGAAATCTGATGGAGGTGGGGGAGGAAACTGCAACTGCAAAAAGCATCGCTGTGGGACTTTTTCTGCATCCTTCTTCCCTTGGTCAATGGATATTATGACCAAAATGATGAGTCCCAAATGGTGGATGCTGGCTTTAATTTGCTAGTGAATATTTTTTTATTACAAAAATTGGACATGCCTCGAATGATTAAAATCAAAACTAATTCCTGGTGCATATCCATTCGCATTTTTTCAAACTATCATAGGCTCACTATATATCAATTCATCACTTCTTATCTGAGCTTGTGCACCTGTTCATGCTGTCCTGTAATTAATCGCAACCAAAGCCAATTCCAGACAGATCCTCCTTTGTCTCTCTCTTTGCCCACAGGCTGCATACTCAAGACTGTCTGCTGCGTGAGATTCCATGTAGGAGGGGCTGTTATGGGACGAAGT
Source organism: Notoglanidium macrostoma (assembly GCA_030068235.1). Classification (NCBI taxonomy): domain Eukaryota; kingdom Metazoa; phylum Chordata; class Actinopteri; order Siluriformes; family Auchenoglanididae; genus Notoglanidium; species Notoglanidium macrostoma. The sequence continues at coordinate 8,494,584 of JAQQZR010000010.1, forward strand.
GCACTTACTAGGTCATTTACACAACGATTGTCTCTTTTAAATGATGTCATATATGAATAAAATCCCAGACCAGTCATTCTTTTTGAATAAGTTATGCTTTGAATATGAACTCATTCCATGCAACATGAGGTCATGTCATTCCGGTTTATTAATGTAAGTTTAACATGTCCTAATGATGGATTTATAATCATGATGTCATAATAATGACATTGCTGTTATCTTAAGAGACTTACTATACTGGTTTGAATAGTACCATTAAATGTGTTGTAATAATAATAATAATAATAATAATAATAATAATAATAATGTGCTTCTGCCTTTGTCATTTTATGTTTTACAATATGCAATAGAAGACACAGAAAGAGTCATAACAGTAGACAAACACCTAAATGACAGAAATATCAACATGATGACTCATTTTAAGCATGAGAAATTAATTCATTTACAAATGAATGTGTTAAGTGTGTGTCATGTAAGTATGTGTTAAGACCTAGCTAGGAGTTAGCTAGGATTGTTAGCATGCTAGATAACCTTAGGTTAATTGTTGTCTAATTAACTGTTATGTAATGTAACAATTATCTAATGTAATGTAGCAAGGTGTTGCTAGCAACTTGGCTACATATTAAACCAGTTTGCTAACTGGGTTAGCCCTAACATTCATTCACATTTAATGGCTACTTTAGTGGCCACCCAGGTGTTCTAACAAGCTAGTTAATGTACGGTTATGTGTTAAATCATGTAATTAAAAGCAAACACTATGAGCCTATGACTGTGTAAACAAGTAGTCAAGCTTGCTAATATGCTAACATTATACACTGCTGGGCAAAAAAATGTTGCAAGTAATATTGCAAAACAGGTCAGGAATATTAGCAAGAATTAAACAAATAGATAAAGTAAATTGGTGTTGTGCAGCTTTTTGTTTGGTTTTGGACAGTTTTTTTAATCTAGTGGTTCTCAAGAAAGGCTGATGCATCGCAAACAAAATCAGGTTTAAGATTAAAACAAAAACCAAAAACAAAATGCTACGTCCCCACTTTTGTGCAAAATAAAAATTAATGGAAGGTTAAACACGATGATGCTAATATTGCCCGGCAGTGGCAGGCTGTAATGGGTGGCTGCTTCTCTGCCCCTTCATTGTTTTCCCAGAAAAGAAGAAAGATTCATGGGGAGAAAAAGACCTGTGAGTCACTTGATTATTAACACAGCCGGTTTCTCTCTCTCTCTCTCTCTCTCTCTCTCTCTCTCTCTCTCTTTCTCTCTCTCACACACACACACACACACATACACACACACACACACACACACAACTGTTTGAGCCAAGAGACCGCCCTCCCACCCTGCAGCTCACAATCAACACAGTCAAGGAGGTCAAAAACACAAAACTCAAGAGAGAAAGTAGGAAAGGGAATTCCAAAGTGCATGTCGTCTTCACCCGAAACATCACCGACAGACGAACAACACTCATCCTGCACCTCAACAGCGCACATGAAAGCATAGCATAGCTTCCAAAAAGGCATATTACAGTTCAGAACATAACATAACACATAATATTATCAAATGTTTTGAAGTCATTACGCAATTAACAATGTCTTATCAATCCAAAGCCCTAACAAGCCTCTACCTAGTCAAAACTATTTCAGACTCCAACTGGAAACGAGTGTTTACGGTTTTGGATGAGGTGTACTTTTAAATAAACGTTACAGAGAATAGCTAAGTGTGCACGAAGAAAAGTAAGACTATAGATTTAACAGCTAAGCAAACTAAAGCTGTTCTATTCCTTTAAACGTGTTCAAATATTATGCTGGACTTAAAGTTGTCATAATTATGGAGTGTTTGTATTCAAGCACACAGCTAGCATTATCTAGATAGCTAGCCTGACATTTACCTTCTTTACGTTTTATTTTTTACCTAAATCTGTGTCCATGGCCCGGGAAATATTAAATTTGAGTTACGATACTATATCGTTTTCTACCATCTATAACCTAAACTTTCATGATAGAATTTAAAATGGAAAATGTTGGAAATTTGGATGTCAAAGTTCTTAGTACTTGAAGCAGGAAACACTTCAAGAATACGGTAAGTATTGAAATGCACTATATGTTAATATCATTCATCCATTCTTCTACAATAATCAATTTGTAATGGTAAAAGCTGCAGTGGATCCAGAACCAGATTCTATTCCAGGCACGAGCCGAGCCGGGAATACACTGTGGATGGGATGTCAGTGTATTGCACCATGCACTTTCACACACACACACACACACA
>JAQQZR010000010.1:8496948-8510677 GCA_030068235.1 Notoglanidium macrostoma
AGGAAACCCATACAGAATGGGGAGAATGTGCAAAACCTCATACAGACCGTAACCCGAGCTCAGGATTAAAGCAGCGAACATCAAGCTGTACATCTGCAATGATGAGGCAGCAGTGCTTCCCACTGCACCACCAGGCAGCCCATTATATATTAATAGTTGAGTATTTAAATGCATTAAATATTAGCAAATTTGTGCTGTGTCAGAAAATCCCCCAGGACCTTTAAAAATATAAATGTACAAATAAAGTGTACATAAATGCTTTATTTAGAGCCTTATCCTACATCACGTCCCATCAAAACCTTAGGAAAGTTTGTGACGTTTCAAAGGACCTACGTCAGCCCAAGTAGAATGTGTTTTATATTTTTTCATGAGTTATAAAATTTCAAGTAGTATTTCAGTAGTTAGTAATTAGTAGTGAATTTTGCTCAGAGCAACTGTAGGCTTAGATTTTTTACTTTCTCTCTCTGAGCACAAGCTAATAGACCCACAAGGTCTGTCTCACATCACACACCTTATCTTACCCTTTCTTTACACTTTGGTTTGTAAAACAAGTTTGGCCCTCTCTCTCTCTCTCTCTTCCTTGCCTTGCATCAGTTTTGCACTTGCAACATGCAACCTCTCTGCCTTCCACTACTGCAATACAACTGTACCTGCATAAAATTTCACACAATTCAGTATTCTGTAGTTTTACTTTTTTTTCTGTGTTACCTTGGCTAATCAGGAGGCCATGCTAACCTTAATCCTAAAAACAAGATGATAATACTAATATTAATAATAAGTTTTGTCATCACTTGAGATGATTTATTTGTGCATGGAACCAGACGACCTTCATGCAGAGTTGTGTTTCACTGACATTTCAGCATCCTAGTTCGCCAAACTAAAGTGAAGTGAATGGAGGAAATAGATAAGGGTACTGAAAACTGCTGCGCACTTGAGCTAGACAAGCAAACAAGTCAGTTCTTCATCGCCCGCTTGCTTTAAACAGCATCAATGTGTGATGAAAGAGGCACACAAGGAAACCACAATGGAGGAGAAACAATCAAGCATTATGTTAACATGCCTTTAAAAAAGAAGAAAAAAAGGAGTTCCAATATTGCTTGCGTCAAAGCTTGTTTTTGTTGATCTGGGATCCGTTTTGATGCGCCTTGTACAATAGCTTGGTTACAAAACTGAATAGCAGAAGGCTGAAGACAATAGTCAAATAGGAAAGTGGCGTGTCAAGACATAATGCAAGATAAGGAGTGGCACTGCTTAATAATCTATAGGGCAAAGTTGAATTTTCAGAACAACTATTTTCAGCTTTGTACCTTGGTGAATGGCAATGCTGATTTTGCATTACTGGCTTCACAGTGGCTGCATGACTTTGACTTCACAGATGTGTGATTTGATTTGAGTTAGAGTGGCAAGGCTAGTTTGAAGGCTGACAGCTAACCTCCCAGATGCCCCCTCTCCCCTCCTCCCACCACCACCACCAGCTCAACCACCATCATAAAGAAAGATTGCAAAAAAAAAATTTGAGAACAGACTGGTAGCTGGATGGTAATCTAATGGGCAAATTGGCAGGTACTGAGACATGATCTTTATCTCTATGCTGCAGCTAATTTTGTGTTGTTTCTTTACGCAATCAGTTGAATGTTACAGTTGTAACCCAACCCCACTGCTCATGGTCACTTCTCAGCATAACAGTGAATCACTCACTCACAGTGAATTATGGGAAAACACATGGTCCACTGTGCACCAAGTCTATCCTGCATGAACTTCTAATCCTACAACTCTCAAGAAGTTGTAACTCTACATGTTCTCTTAAAATGGCTGACGTCCGAGTAAAACAAAACACCAAGAAGACATGAATTGTTGCATAAGGGACAGAGCCCACAAGCACCGTGAAGCAGGAAATGACTGTTTCTTGCATCCTCATGGCATGGAAGAGAAAAGTATGAGCTTGGATTGCCCTCTTCTGGAGTGACGGAGCGTAAACTCAGTAAAATTCCACTTGCTTGCAGAAGTCACACCCGGCTGAGCTCGGATTAGACTGCAGACACATTAGTCAGAGCCAGAGGTAGGCCTTGAGCTTTTGGTGGTGATTGTGCCTATTGCCGGAAGGCTCCCGAGCTGATAAGAAATCAGACGCTTGATTTATAAAGCTCTGATTTATGAACAAACTCATAAGGCTCCACCCTTACACAAGAGTAGAATAGTAAGAGATGGGAGCGAAAGATAATTGTGTGTGTGGGTGTGTGTAACTTCGTGCCTGTCACTATGTGTGTAATTGTAGTCAACAAGACTGGGTTTGTGTGTTTTAAAAGAGTTTGTATGTGTGTGTGTGTTTGCCTGTGCTTGTGTTTATACTGTGTATATGTTTAGAAGCCTTTTTGATGTGTTTGTGTTCCTAATACTGTGTCAGTGTTGTGTTATTCTCCTTAGTCTGTATATTTTTTGTGTTATCAGCCTGTCTGTGTGTTTGTACTCCTGTGAGTATGTATTTGTGAGCCTGTGTGTGGATGCATGGTTGATTGTAAGCCTGTCTGTGTATATGCGGGTCCGTACTCTTGTGTGTGTGTGTGTGTGTGTGTTTGTGTGTGTGTGTGTGTTTGTGAGAGAGAGAGAGAGAGACAGAGAGAGAGAGAGAGAGAGAGTGCATTCCAAAGTTTGTGTTCGTAATTGTGCATGTGTGTGTCTGTACAAGATCTCAGGTTACTTTATAACACATAATAACACATATTGTCTGTTTTTGTATACCCGTTTGGAAAGAAGGTGTTGCTGAAGCTTGTTTTCTGCTTTTGTCAATGTTCTTGTGCATATGTTACTGGATATTACCCACTCCCTGCCTGAATAGTTTAGGGGTTAACTTCATATTAGCAGGAAATCCCGCTAGACCTCCACACAAGGTACTGGCTGGCAATGAATGTTCAGCTCACTCAGCATTCAGCATGGAGAATGAACCTCAGAGTCTTGTATAAGTGCCCTTCTAGGCCCTAAACACTCATTTCTGCTCAAATTACTTCTATTTCTGTTTTTCTTATTCTTTTCTTTGGATTGGTTTCCCTCATTTCTGATAAAATGTCTACAAAATAAATAATTCTAGTGTAACTTTAATTCTAGGTTAATGCTGTATTGCTTGAAACATTCACTGGAACATTATGACCTTATTATTGTCTGCAGCAACTATCAAAGTCTGCAATATCCATTTTATATCCCATTAGCCTAAATATTACAGTTGAGTATTTCCAATTCTAGGCTTTAAAATTTGATAAATCGTCAAAGATCCATTTAAGATCTTATGGATTTCCCCAAAAACATTCCAGTTTGTAAGATTATATTTAATTATAAGTGTCTTACTGTAATCATGCCTTAAGTGTAAGTAGATCTCTATGTCAACATCTTTAATTCAAGTCTAATGTCTTCCCAGTATTACAGTTGTTACGTCAAACTGGCGTATACTAGTATACCAGCGTACTAAGTAGTACACATACTATGTCCTTAAACTGTGATTTTCTCAGGTTATTTTAATATATGGGGGAAAAATTCAACAGTGTGTCTGTTATGTGAAAAGACGATGCATAAAAATATTACACTCTTCTTGTGTACTTGTGCACGAAGGTACCAAAGCTTTGTAAGGTTGCTTACTGATTTGATATACTATTTAGCACAGTAGTATGCATAACCTCTGACGGATCCTTTGCGCCCTCTAGTGGGGACGGTGGGAATTAATGGCGGAGAATCACAACAAACATGGCGGCTTGGATTTGATATAAAACGGTAAGGATTTTTGTAGTAGTAGTAGAAGCAGCAGTAGTCAGTAGTATGTCGCAGAAAACATAACGAGGAGCAATAAAACATTTTGTTCAAATTTTTATATGGTCGGTAACGTTATTTGGGGATGGATAATATATGGTTGAAACACTAGCACCTTTAGCCCAAACAGCTCAGACAACAGGCCTAAACTCGCTGGTTGAATCCCAAATAGTTTGTACTTCTACTCAAGTGCCCTTTATAGGGAATGGCAAATGGATTGTATGCCCTATGTAGTGCACAACATGTACAATAGCGATTATTTTGGGTTCAGCCACATTTGCTGTTCAAAGGGACAATAACGTTGTAACACATTGATATTTTTGTTCTAGTAATGACAGTTTACAAAACAGTGTTTCTCTTTTTCTTTAGATGTCACAATGGAGATAAAGGAAATTACACGTATGGCGATACAAATAGAGAAACTACACAAGGACGGAAATTATGAAGACATTTCATGTCTACTAACAGACATCGACAACATCGATGTGACATTAGAACAGCTACAGACCACTGACATTGCCAAGAGCATCTATCAGCTTTTAAAGTCATGTCCTGTAGCCAGTGTTCGGAAGACAGGAAAGGGTGTGCTCTCAAAATGGAAGCGTTTGTATGGTTCCGTACATGAACACAAAAATATCAAAGACACAATTCAGACAACAGAATGTGGAGCAACTGAGCAAGAGAAAGGAGAAGCAGCCAAGCAGGACCGAGATCGAAAAGTGAATTACAATGAAACAATTATATGCATCAAAGGTGAGGAGAGTAATGTGGACCAAGAGTCATCTTCTGTGAGAGATGTTTCATCAAAAGCCAAGACTGTTCCTCCAGAAGAAGAATCGAGAACCACCTTAACCATCCCACCTCTGATTAGCAGCTCCACAAACTCCATAGTCTTGAGAGACAAGTGTGTAGAACTCCTTAGCCTGGCTCTAAACCCAGACCAAACAGATCCTGAGCTGACAACCCAGCTAGCTCACACCATTGAAACACACACAAACTCCCTCCATGGTCACAATCCACGTAAGTACAAATCCTGCATAAGAAGCAAGGTGGCCAACTTGAAGAACCCGAAGAACTCTCACCTGCGCCAGGGTCTTCTGTCCGGCACTTTGGCTCCGGAGGCGTTTGCACGGATGTCTGCCCAGGAGATGGCGAGTGATGAGTTGCGCCAGCTCAGGCAGGGCTACACGGCAGCGGGCATCACCGAGCACCAGCTCCCACAGGGACTGGAGGGGACAGCTACGACAAATGTACGATGTCAGCGCTGTGAGGGGACGGACTGCAGAGTGACGCAGATCTCCCGTGGCACACTTTTCCTGCCCTCCTGGGTAAAGAGGGGTAGTGCCGATGAAGAAGCCATGACCTTCATGATTTGCGCCAACTGTGGGGCGCAGTGGTACCATAACCGCTGGGTGTGCCTTTGATTTGACTCTGAAGACATTTGAAAATATACTTAGGGACTTTAAGAATAGCGAGGGGTGGCATGGTGGTGCAGTGGGTAGCGTAGCCACTTAACAGCACCAGAGACCCTGGCTTGATTACTGTTTGTGTAGAGTTTTGCATGTTTTAACTGGATTCACCAGTGCCGGCTCCAATAAGTGGATTGGCTATTCTAAATTGATACTAGATGTTTATCTATGTGTTCATGGTTCCCTGTGATGGACTGGTGTCCAATCCTGGGTGTATTCCTTCCTCAAGCCCAGTTTTCCAAGGATAGACTCCATGACATGTTTATGTCCCTGACTAGGATATCATATTAATTTATCATATTTACACTTGTGTGAATTTCTACTTGGTGAGATACTGGGCTTTTATTTAGCTAATAAATAAGCAGTAGTAGTGCAAAGTTAAGGTTCTGTTTTTTTGTGATTTAATATTTATATGACCACATGAATAAAATATTTATTTATGAACACTTCTGCTAACATTTCCAAGCTTTAAAATACAGCTGGACCTCATGTCTTTCAAACTGTGGATTTTAAATTGTCAACTCCTCTCGAATAGCCGGCCCTGATCAGAATAAAGCTGTAACTGAAGATGAATTAATAAATGAAAATCACTATTGCAAATCATAGCAGATAAAAATTGTTTGACCTTTATATCTCAAGTGCATTAAAATAATTAGTTTAAACAGGAATGTCACTCATTGAATTGCAATGTTAATTATGCATAACATCCATCTGTGCATACTAAAATGAGAATGCTTCCTGCATTGCCAGTTCCTGTTCCTGAAACACAGATTTCCTGTTCTATATGTGGTGAACAGCTGCTGAGAATGTCATTTTTGCTTTTTAATGCTGATTATAATGAGTTATTCTGACTGACTAAGAGCCACGTATGAGGAAATTGACTTGGCAATTGCTTACAGTTACACATTATAGCAAGGAAAAATGCAAGGAGAAATGAAAAGGAACATTTAAAAAATGGGAGAATCCAAAATTCAATGAAATTGAATATGCACAAATCAAACATAACTGTAATGTATACAGAGTCTTTTTCACAAAAACATAGATATTGTCATGTAATGTGAGTATTAAAAGATGCTACGCCTGTGTTACGCAGTGCTGTATTTGGTGTCAAATCTTTCTCATTTATTAGAAGACACTCAGATCAGCAGCAGAGTAGACCAAGATACATTGCTCTTGTAGAGGAATGATCAGGCCTAAACTCCAACACCTTCCTGCAGACATGTGACACGAAGCGTGCCACATGTGCAGCGAGCATGTGACTCAGTAAGCTGCAGTCTGGGGGCAGTTTTCCCATGATGCTTTGCTGCAGAGAGCTTCATGCATCAAGGCACAGCCATTGTACACTGCAGGCCTGTAGCTTTCCAGTTATCTGACATGATGAGTCTTGTTCGAGAGCACTGTGACCCAAGTTATCATTTGTTGCATTGTGTGTGGATTGATAAAGCACACTATTAACAGGGTGAAACTTGTGACTGTAATGAATACAACATACTTATAGTAATAGACTGGCACTATTTTCACTTTTTATAGGCCTGTGCCAAGATTTAATATTTTGGTTGGATGAATATAAACTAAATAGTGGGGAATAGACTGGCTTAAATCTATAACCTCTAATTTTGAAGGTGGTGGGTTTTTTTTTCATGGTTGTCTCAGGACAGTGCCGTCAATGACGCTGAGCCAATTCGGATTCGAATGACGAGTCGATTCACTACAAATTTTTAGAGACCAAAAATTTATAATAGAGGACAGGAAATGCATCAAATAAGTATAAAACACATAGGACTAGCACTATGCATTGGATTTCGACATTACACATTCGTGATCAACTGCCATTTTATGTCAGGTAGCTAAATTGGGACAGTTAAAGCAAGACAAATGATCTGAGCCTCAGTTAAGATGCCTCATGTTTAGTGATATTGCTTTATTATAGGAGCTTTATCGTTGATTCTACATTTTATTTTCCAGAGTTAAATACTGACAGCTTTGGAGTCGTCTCATAATCCCCTGTGCCAGAGATTTGGAGAATCGACTCTTTGGAATCGACTCTCAGCTCGAACTAAAGTTACTTTGCTCCCCTAAATGTGATTACTTGTGTTAAAAAACACAACAATGCGAAGTTAACAGTTAGTCTTACAGCTGATATCCTCATCACCATTAAAAGTCAAACAGTGTGGAAATGATTAGGCAAGGCTTTTTCTTTGTATTGCACGTCAATGAGACTTGATTAATGATAAGGCGCTGTGTATTTGCTGACTATTAAAAAAAAAAACTGATAAAGACTCGTTGCCTCACACACTCGGCACCTGACTGGCTGTTTTAAGATATGTAACCGATTTTAACAGATTAAGTAGGTTAGAAATCCCCCAGTAATGAAGAAGGCGCCCTAATCTGTGTGTAAAGTAGAGTATGTTTGGTCATGAGGGAAGCAGCCCGGGGCGCCATGACTTGGAAAAATCCCTACAAGACCGGAGGAATGGCGCCGCACACACCACAGGTCTTCGATAATCGTCGCTAAACTATAAAGGTAACGAAATCCCTTCTTGAAAAATACTCGTCTAATTTTGTTTTGCATTATTGTGACTATGTGCAGAACCGTGGAGTTTCGAGAGTTTTTTTTATAAAAGTTGTTCAAACAGTTTTCTGTATAGCTAGCATGGATGCTAACCAATCCAGGAAGCCTGGTCAAATCGTTTTCGGCTTTCCAGCTAACTTCTAGTCAGCTGTTTTCTAATTTATATTCCTCGTTTTCTTCTTTAAACATTAGCACAAACGTGAGATATCGCTGTTTTGTAACAGCTTAGCATGAATGTTAGTAGCTAGTCAGTAACCTTTTAGAGTTAGCTCATTTTACAGCACTAGCTTTCTTAGATATCGTCTCTTCAGTGTTGAAAGTGAACAAAACAAACCTTTTTGTTTGTGCATTTTGTTTTTCGGTAAGGCACGGCTATCGTCAAGAAAGTAAATGTTTTTCTTCCTTCTCGTGCTGTCAGTTATGCCTTTTTGCATCTTCCTGCAATCATTAAGATGACTGAAATTTGTCTCTACCATGGCCATTTAAAATAAATAAATAAATAATTGTTCTCAAGCAAGAGAATAATTAATGACTCCAAATTTCCCTCACATGAGCCCAGGCTAACTTTAGAGAAGAATGAAGCTTTGTCCTACAGATTCATCCAGCAGCTGAAATGTCCCTCATTGTCCCATTCATGTCCCTCAATACAGGATAGAATTTGTTTCTATGTATTTTGTGTTTAATATGATATTGAGACACTGATTTATACATTCAGTGGTCACCTGACAATATGCTATAGATCAGTTTGTAGGTGTACAAACTGTGTCTCTGTGCATCGTTTTTCTGCCCTGCTGTACTCCATTCAGTGAAAAGGGCCAGTCACTGACCGTTTATTGGTTGAGTAATGGATGGCGATTCTCAGCACAACACCGAGACTGACATTTGTGTATATGGAACTGGTATGAGGATCAATTTCAGCAAATTTGTCAGATTTCCAAACACTGTGTTCACTTATGCATGATTTTATGCTTCATCAGAATTGCTTTAAGCAAACTTAAAGCACTGACCATCCTGTTCTGTTTAAATACAAGGGTGGAGCTTTGACTCTACTTTGAGGAAAAGCAAATAGAATTGCAGAGTGTAACTGGAAAATATGAGCCATTATTCTTGAACTAGAATCAGTGAGCCAACTTTAAATCCTCTTTAAATCCAACAGCCAAGATGCTTCAAAATCTAGTTACCTATGTGGTCGTCTGTTCCTGAAGATTTCATAATAACAGGAAAAAACATCCCTGTACACTCCTTCAGTGTCTGTTTCTGACCAATGTTACTCAAGTCAGACATGATACTAAGTTATTAAAAAAATGCTGCTGTGCTTCATATAGTCATACCAACAGCACACACACACTGCCATGTCAATGTGAATGCTGTGCTGAGAAACAGCCACGTGAGTGTAAATAGTAACTTGTTAGTCATGGCCTCTTGTCATGATGAAGAGGGTAGAAGGGGGCAAGAGTAAGTGGTTGTACCCTAACTGTGTGACATATATGGTAAGTTTACCTGATAAAAATGGTAGCAAAATTGTTCGCAGGATGAAGCCGTGCTCTCTGGGCGGGACGGATGGTACACACTCTCTTGCCTGTCAGTCTCAGTGACACTAGCCAATCATAGCTCATGTATGTGGAAGAGAGTGGATAGCGTTTTCCTATGTTACACTGCCCTGTGATGCAGCAGTTTGAAAAGATGCAGCTTGTCAGCTTGTCAGGCTTCACACGTCTCAGAAAAAGGATGTGTCCGGTCTTTCCCTCCACAGTTGATACGAGAGAGCTGGCTAATGGGTGGGAATCTGCAGGTGACCAAATTGTGGGGAAATTGGAGAAGATAACCGAATTGTTCATAGGCTGCTGTGTTGTATTGGTAGGTGGTGATCACTAGACCAGCAGGAGCATTGTGAATTTTAATTCAGTAGGACTTTTTTGCTAACAAAATGTCTTTTCTTGTCTCAGGTTTTACATTTATATCCTCACCATGGCAGCCAAGTCATCTCTACTGAAGGTGATCCTGCTTGGGGATGGTGGCGTTGGCAAATCGTCCCTCATGAACCGCTATGTGTCGGACAAGTTTGACGCGCACCTCTTCCACACCATCGGCGTCGAATTCCTCAACAAAGAGCTGGAGGTGGACGGGCGGCGGGTGACCCTGCAGATTTGGGACACTGCTGGTCAGGAGCGTTTCCGCAGCCTGCGCACGCCGTTCTACCGCGGCTCCGACTGCTGCCTTCTCACGTTTGGCGTGGATGACTCGCAAAGCTTCCTCAACCTCGGGCACTGGAGGAAGGAGTTCGCCTACTACGCCGATGTGAAAGAGCCCGACAGCTTCCCGTTCATCATTCTAGGCAATAAAGTCGATGTGGTGGAGCGGCAGGTTTCCACAGAAGAGGCACAGAGGTGGTGTTACGATAACGGCGGCCACCCGTATTTCGAAACTAGTGCCAAGGACGCAACAAACGTCGCCGAGGCTTTTGAAGAGGCTGCGAGGCGTGTGTTGGCACTGGAGGATCGGCAGACACACATCATGCCCTCAGACGTTGTGGATTTGCGCAGGAAGCCACGCTCTGGCAGTCGCTGTTGTTTGTAACAGCTGGATGTTCTGGTGAAGTCCGTCCACGGACCATTTAGAGCTGCCTAATGGACTTTTTAAGGATATACTGGAGCTGCACAAAAACTCTATTAGTCCGTCGAGGTCTTTAGGATTACATCCAGGACATATTGAGTGTCGCATAGTCGTAAGTCAAAGCAATTGGACTTTAGTTATAATCAATAATCATATTGAACCACGTGTTGGTTCTGATCTGTGAAACATGAATCATTGAGTTGTATGTGTCAAAACATGTTCAGCATTGTTACACAAATGGCTTTGACTAACTGCTATCACATTTTCAAAATGACCCAGATTGCCGATAACCTTCACAGACTATTGGAACTATTGCTTATTAACTAATATTAATTGCTCCAAACCTGCAGTTTTGCATTAGGGGCCTTTGTCAGGCCAGTGAAAAGTCGATCACGCACAGGGAATAGAGATTAATGTACACTTTACCAGTCAATGTTTTGAGTACACTGAATTGAAACGAAGTTTTGGAACTATTAAATGTGTCCATAACCACTTACTATCTCATTATGTGATGTGTTTTTATTTAATCGGTAACGCCTACATAAATTGCATTTGAAAATTTACATTTAAATAACATCGCAAATGCATCGAGTTTGTTTAAGTGCATGGTAAATAGTTTTGGGAAAACACACTGGCCAAGTGGAAGGCCGTTTTAGAATGATCCACGGGTTAGAGGATGTTTTCAGGTTTGATATACGTAACATGATTATTGTGGAAAGGTTTCCAGGAAGTGTACTAAAAACATTTTCGACTGACCATATAATTTGAGCGTCCTCTTATTTTCTCCGCAGTGCCTTTTCTGTTGGACAAATATTCAGTTGGGCAGCTTTGAGTAACACTTGGAAGAACTCTAGTGGACAATGAAACACTCCTGTGCACTGTTTTAGCATCAACCACCTCGTGTGGCTACACTACACAATTAAGCAGTCTGACAGCTCGAACACATGACAACACATCATAATAACTGCTCAAATGTAGTGAAACGTCGGACCTACGCTTAAGAACTTACAATGTGTATGTGCAGGACTTTTTCTTCCTTTCAGTAGGATCAGGATGTAGCTCTTAGTTTGTCTCACATAAACCCACGATGAGTATTTTGATGAACATGGAAAAACCCTGCTTTAGCACCTTTTGTTTTTTTTTCCCCCCCTGAACACTCAGTCCTTTATTCATACAGCTGTGCTGTTTCATCATAAAAGGGCAACAATTTCATTTTAGCTACACCTTAGGAAGGCTTTACCTGTGTAAGTCCTGTTTTTACTATTAATGATCTTACTAAGTATGTTGGTCCTAATGAAACAGCAATCACTTTTAATTTAACAGGTGGATGTTGCCATTTTAGAGCTTAATTTATTACTAATTTGTTGTGATTTTTCTCTTAGCTGCACATCTGAGAATATTTTGTACCTTTTTCTGAATTAATTAATTCTTGTTGATTTGTTGAAATAAATAAGAGGCTGGAAAATGTATGCTTCCAAAAACAAGCTATTTATAAATGTGCACTCATCTCGTACAAGGCATTTGTCCTGTCACGTTGACCTGCAAAAGCCCTAATGAATGATGGTCCTTTAATTGTTGTGCAAATCTAATTAAAATGATATGTAAACTCTTTTGTTGTGAATTTGTGATACCACTTTATTTTTATCGCCATGTGGATGATTACATATAAATTCTGCACTCTCTATTACCAATATGTGAAATATGTATAAAGTCAAAAGTCTGTAGCTTAGTGATATAGTAATTATACACACAAAAGTATTGTGAAACATGAAACTTTTTATCAGTTTGTGCTAACATTAAATGTTGTAAAACAATTTATCTCATGTTATCACTTGCATTACAGCAGCTATAAATAGCCTAAATTTAATTTGAAGTATATTTACATTTATGTCATTTTGGCAGACGCCCTTATCCAGGGCGACTTACACATATCTCATTTATACACCTGAGCAGTTGAGGGTTAAGGGCCTTGATCAAGGGCCCATCAGCGATAACTTGGCAGTGCTGGGATTTGAACTCACGACCGTCCAATGTCTTAACCACTGAGCTACCACAGCCCCTGTATATAAAGAAGAAAGGATGCAGCTTGAAAAAGACAAACCATTAAGCATGACGTCTTCCATCCTGAAGGTTTTCCTGTGGCACGTGAAGGTACAAAGGACTGACACCGGATAATCCTTGCAAAAATGTTAAATAACTCCCTACATAAAGGTTCATATTGACAATTAGATTATTTGTAACCTATTCTTTTTTTCTAGTTCAACAAAATCAGGGAATGGAAATGGGAAACATGTTTTTTTTCTGTTCTCCCCCCCAATCTTTGCATGAGAAACAAGTTTGCTGTAGCGTACACACATTTTTGATGAATCGGCATCATTCACTCTGTACTCCTCCTTTCGCTCTCCCAATCTTTGAACCATATCTTACAATCAGGATGGTTCTGTGCATCATAGACATAGATTTATTTGATATTAAGAGAAAATAGCGGGTTCATATAATTTTTAACCTAGCCCAGTTTAAAGTCCCATTAACGGTTCAGTCTGACGCTCATCCCCTTGCGCATGGAAGCAGCATGATTTGTGTGATCTTGTGTCGTCTGTCCACTTGTTGCAATTCCAATTTTTGAGCACTAGGTGAAATAATAGCTGTCTGGATTTAAATGCGGCCCCACAATGGTGCAACATTTACAAAGAAGAGTGAATCCTCTGCCAAACAACAAGGTTTTTAAAAAGCTTTGGTCACTCAGAGGTCATTAGTATTTCATCAGAATTTAAAATGCATAAAGGTAACCTAGGTAACCTAATTCATTGTTGTTGTTTACTTACAGGCCACTGCGTTTTGAAAGCGGGTGACTGCAAAAAACCTCTGCAAATTCGTTAGTGATCCCTTCAAAATCTGGACCTTTTTCTTCACCCACTGTCTCATGGAAGTTTTCAACAAAATATGCCTGATATTTTCTTTCCTCTGCGGCTGCCCATGGCTGATTCTGGTCCATTACAAAAGAGTAACCATACTATTTTACTCCTTACATACAAAGAATTTAAAATATCGATAATTTGACAAAATATCTTCAATCTCACGTTACGTTATATAATCTATGGCCTAGGATGTTGCCACACTGTTGTGAATTGTTTTTCAAATGTAATGCAGCGGAATACACTGCACAATTTTTTTTAAAAGTCTTTTATGTTTCGCATACGCTATTAAATTCAACAGAATTAAAAGTGTTTTGCTTCTGATTTTCTTTTGTATTCAATGTCTGGTGCATCACGTTGCAGTG
>JAQQZR010000010.1:8524385-8536055 GCA_030068235.1 Notoglanidium macrostoma
ATATTATATTAGTGAAACACGACAGCGGTTGGCATGACTGTACTCACCACACATTAGACAAGTTAATGATGTTCTGGTGCTGATGCTAATGTGTAAGGATAAATAGGTCAATTAGTACCATTCACAGTAACTGCACACCCAAAAGCATCATACACTTCACACATAGCTCTAATGCAAGTCTAAACGAGCAAAACTTGGGCATCAAATATGTCTTCTTTGGTTTACTTTGTTAAAATGGAAAATATGTGCAAAATTGATTTTTCCCCCCAAACATTTAAACTGAAAATATAAGTTTCCATGAAAGCTCATATTTTACAGTTAGACATCTTAATTATTATTTCCTTTAAGAGTCACAAAAACAAGAATGTGCCTTTTACAATTAGTTACATGATTTGGAAGGTGGTCTTATTCAGCTTAATAGCTGAGGATGCAACAATAAAAAGTCCTTGGAAAATATGCACCCTGACTTATACTGGTTCCTAAAAAAAACTAAAAAATAAAGTGGTAAATCAAAAGAGCAAATTCAACCTAAAAAGGCTTTAACAATAGATGCCAGTACAGGTAAATACACAGAAGCACTATCCTAGATATTGTCTGAAGAAGCAGGTCTTTATATCTTTGCATGAGGAATGGACACTGGGATCTTCACACTGGAAAGGTAAGTTTTCTGTTACTGTACTACACTCTTGGTTTGGTAGCTGTACATTACAGTGTAGGTTATGTGAAACCTAACATGATCTGTTTCTCTTGCTTAGTCATAAAAGCTCATCATGGCAAAAAAACAAAAGAGTTATTTTCACCTCACCATCTACAATGAACATGATGGAGAACATAGCATTTAATGTGTTTGACAGGCTCTGTGGTTAGGCTAGGCTGTAAGGTTACTAAACTAATGTTCTGGTGATATTCTAAAAATATAATATTATAATGGATTCTGTCACAACGATACAAGATACAGTTTTGTAGTGGACTCTATGGACATAATTCTCCACAGTCGGTGGTTTGGTGCATGTTCTACAAACACTTATATTGTGTGCCTTTCTGTGTTAGTTAGATATGGTCCCTTTAAGAAAGAGTGTTTTTTGGGTAACTGGAGCATTGCAATTTAGCTGTCATTTGTATTCATAGTCATTTTAAGCTAGCTTGCTGTGTATGCATTAAAAGTAATAAACGACACATCTTGGCAACGAGAGAAATTGTTTGTCTCGACTTCCCTATAATTTCTACAGCATAAAAATTACAATGCATTAAGCCTTTATGTTAACTTTCCTATAAATAAAAACACTGTAGTAATGCTATGCAAAAACAATCAATAAACATTCTGTGAACCTAAAATTGTTGACTTGGTCATATTGGTCAAACCACATAAAATTAGATCCTCCCCATCAGTGCAAATTAGACTTTTTACACCAACAAAGCAATAATATTGAAATTGGATTAAATTTCTTCCTTTTTATATTTTGAGCAAGGCTGTTAAATGCATGAGCAAATGGTTCAGCTGAAGACCCAGTGGCTTTGACCCTTATTCAGAAAGGAAATTATGCAGGAACTGAAGACACAATGATACAGAAACCAAGCTGAGCACTTTTCTACCAAATTGAACATCATAAATTTTCCTCTGTTTTCCAGGAAATGTCTTTCTTGGAAATAATACTGAAAGCAAAGTTACTCCAGAACTTTTCATTTTTTTTGTTCCAGTCTTTTATACTACCTGTTCAAAGGGAAAGCTGGTGATTTAAAGACTGTTTATGGTAACAGGTAACCTACAGCGGTGTACAATTTTTTTTGCCATATTTTCTGTTGTGCTGGTAATAGGTGGGACAGATATTCAAATTTGCAGATCCAGATACATATTCGTACTTGCAGATCTTATACCACCTCAGCATTCTGCTTTGTTGCTGAAACAGAATCTCAGCGTACATGTTGTCACACATAGACAGCAGACATTTGCTCATTCGGACAGACAGTAATGCATTTAATGGATGTCATTTCCTGTCTGGAAGACATTAGATTTTTTTGTCAAATGGGGTATTTGGCATGTGATCTAAAGCCCACTATGTAGCTGCAAATTTGGTATGAGCACCTGATAAATTTGCTGCCTATGATTGTGGGAACTTGATACATTCCAAGAATGCACAGCATGCAAACATTTTGTAATTTCTGTAGAACCAAAAAATGAAGCAAGTGTTTAAATTTAATTTAAACACAAAGACCCATCATGTTTCTCAGTAACACTCAGTATCTCAGAAACACTGCAAGAAGGTATGGAAAGAATGTAACTTTTAAAATTGTTTCATAGCACAGAAGAAAGTAAACAGCAGTAAAATTCCTTTACTTTTTACAGATCAGTGATACAGAGGTAAATCTTTGGCATGACAAATAAACTAAGCAAAGCCAGGAACTATAATCCAGGACAAAACATAGATAAGTTAAGTCCTTGAAAGCTCCGAGCCCTTTGATCCTCTCATCCACTTAGTGATGCAAATTTATTTCCAAGTCATATAGTCATCTGAATATACACAACCATCTGTTCCACAGTGCTGCCCTTTACTGCATCCTACAGCACTGCTGCAATCAGCAGGAGCCAATTAAAGTCTGATGCATCAACCTGTGATCAAAGTTATTATTGACAGATGATTTATACGTGTGCAATTTGATGATTTCATAAAAGCATTAAATGCCATAAAAGGACAAAATGGAAGGAAGCATTTTAGGAAAAGTGATGGGTGAGAGATTTGTGTAAGATTCAGGAATGGTGATATGGACAAGATGGAGATGGGAGATATCATGTTCTATGATTATTTAAATCTTATATAATAGCTGTTAAAAATAGCTGTGCTAAACACACACACACACACACACACACACACACACACACACACACACACACACACACACACAGAGGCATACACAGAGACAGAGAATAAAAGAGGGTGTTACAATCACATGCTCTTGTACATTCCACTTTAGTGTTTCCATGGAAACCCTTTTCCATCGGCATCCTGAACACTTTTCAATCACATTGAAGCGAACGGTGTGTGGAAACGGGCGCTTCCTCTTTAAAAAAAAAATTTTACTCTGCAATCATGCAAAGAAAAAAACGCTGAGAAAATTCTATTTAGAAAAGGTCATTGTTTTTGCATATCATGCAACATATTTCACAATATCTTTTGTACAATCTTAATTTATCATTTAGGAAGATCTGTTCAGAGGTTACGCTCTCTTTATGCTCTTACATTCTCAAACGTGGCTACATATGAATGAAATGTGCAGACAGTTTGCTCAGCTCTGCACAGTTACACCCTCCTGATACTGTTGTTGTGGTTCCGTGCTGTTAATGTGTGTACTCTCCAGTTACCCATTTCCTCCTGTATACTTATTATATTCTGCAGCACTTAATGTTTTACTCAAACATTTCGTACACTGACATTGTTCATTTATACAGCTGTGAGCACTTTATGTCCTCTTGTACACAGACCGCTTGTTCTGTCTTGTATGTTGCACTGCGGTGTCAAATGCACACTACTAAAGGTGTAGTCAATGATTCTGGCGAATCAGTTTGTGTTCGGAAGAACAAAATCCAAACAAATAGAGCTTTTCCCTTCAGTGTTCCCTCTCAAACCGTATCCACCACAACATGAAAGGCCAATCTGTTGCTAGAATGATTGAATGTTCCTATTAATTTTGTTGATGAAATCCTAGACAGAAAATGGTAGAGCTTTTAACCATGACAAAGACAATATGATAATTATCTAAAGTCTATGACTGTATATAATGTTTTCCTTAACAAATAGAAATGAGATAAACATGTCAGAAGCTGATTTTATTTGTGTATTCACTTTGCAAGTACAGAATGGGAATGATTTATTCAAGGAGGCATTAAACCCTAGAAAACTAATGCATTTGCTGTTTGCTGTTTACTTCAGGAGATTTGCTGTTGCTTCTGACATACATGACGTACATTTCTTTACTGAACATTGAAATGCTGTTAAAAATAGGTTAGTGTAGAGGTCATTATACTCTCATATCTAACGAAAGAGTTAAACCCTCAAAGTTTACAGCGCCTCTACGACCAGGAGATATCTGAGCAGATATTGCATTGACAGCTGATGAACTAACTACAGATCCCACCTTAAAGCTATAAAACCTTTCTAGATGGATCCCAAGATAGATGTAAGATTAACTATGCAATTCAAAACCATGATTGTTAAAATATTTAATGGCTGCAAAATCTCCAGCTTTAATGCTTTAATGCTCTTGAAACAGAACAAAGGCCAGTACCGGATGACGGCACTTCCATTTTTGTGCTGATCAGGCTCTATTTCTGGGACGAGGAATGTTAATTGATTTATCCAATTAATACTCATGGCGTAATGAGGCAAACTGAGATATGGTGGCCACACTAGTCAAACTCCAGTACTGGGTCAAAATATAGTTTTAGAGGTAAACTCATTTTAACACAGGCCTGAGAATAATTTTGTACTTTCATTGAAATAGCTGACCGTGATTTGTGATGTCCAACATTGTACAAACAATGTAATACACAATAATATCATTTGGATGGACATAATTAATGTCTACAGGTCCACTGAACTGAGTCAGACAACACAGTTTTACTATATACAAACACTTAGAAGTATTGGTATAGTATTGTACTACTGGTTATTTATTTTAGATCGGTTACTTATTTTATAGCAAAGATAACTATGAGGCTAAAATGTCATAAATCCTGTGGCTATGCTGGAACATCATCAGTTGTAATTAGTCATCCCATTTCAGATTTAAGGTCCACTATGTAATTTTTAAGTCTGAAAATTGTTGTAATTTTTGGTGAAGTTCTCCTGAACCTCTGGTTGCTGTCAATAAAATAACTGCTTAGGGAAGAATCTCTGCTCTTTGTGGCTCTCCAGGTTCTGTAAGAAACAAAGATTTACGTGGACCACCAATATCCAAGCAATCTGGACAAGTCGATTGTACTTTCAACTTTCAGGTGTTCTAGCCTAAGCTTTGGAATGGTCCCTGAAGGAGAGGGCTTTATTTGTATAAATTTAATATTTAAAAGACCTATCTTCCAATTCACAGACTATGTATGTAATGCACAATAATGTATCACTGACTAATCTTTTAAATAATAAAAAGAACTTCTAATGTGTCTACCATAAACAAATTCACATTTTGCTATCACATTAACACTACTTAATTAGCGATTACACACTTTAGTGCTCTTACTGTAAATTGCTTCTGATTATTAAATTAACTAATCTAAACCATCCCAACATGTGATACACCAGAAAACCGACTGTATTTCCTGTCATAAAAGCACAAGTCCTATGACTTTGGCAACGGACCAATGGTCACCTATGGAAATGTTGAAGCTGTTTTTCATCTCTGTCATCTGCAACGAAAGTTAGAAAGTGCATTAGTTAGCTAGAGCTGCTTCCTGATATATAGGAAATCAATGACCTACTCATTACAGCAAATGTTATGGGCCAATTAGTCTCTGAATCATCTCATTAATAAAAAAGGACATTGTTATTTAGTCTGCACAATCTTGCTCATATTTACATCCTGCCATGAATTTATCTTCTCACTCAATAAAAGATTTACCACCCTGTAAATCTGTTACACATCTCTGATTTTTTCCTGCCTCCTGCTGCAAACATGTGTGATGTAAATTGGCGGTACCTGAGGGCTCTGTGCTGGGAAACTAACGACGTAGTCCATATTAAAACAGCAGGCACACCAACCTCTAAAATGTTATTGCTTCTTCTGATGTACCTAAGATTAACACCATCAATTAAGCAGATATAACATAGGAACATTCTCCAAAGGCAAGGCAGCAAATAAAAAGAACTACAGCAGCTTATGAAGGTCAGACTCCCTGCCTGGTTAAGGCCAAAAGGGAAGGAGTTGATTAGAGTGAATGTCTGAGACGGTACTGTTCCTGGTTAAGAGATCAGTTCAGCTTTCAGCTCTGTCATTTTATTTAGCGTTTTAGCTTCAGCCTACGTCCGGTGAGTCAGGTCAGACTACACTGGCTAGCATTACTGCAATGTTAGCAAGCAGATGCATGAGGAGAGCAGATCTCAATATCTAGAGCAGAAATCAGATCATTATCACTCCATGTTTTAATCAGACACAGTCTGAGTGCATGACACCCAATAAACAAGTTGCGTCAGCAGGTGGTCTTTAGTTTCATGTGGGTGGGAGCGGGTGGTCAGATATGAAGATTACTATATGATTGGCTCTCTGCACTTCCATGTATACTTCTGTATGTCATTATTTTTACGGAAGGACAAAGATCTATAAAACAAGATATGTAACCCGAGCCAGCAAAATTGACTCACAGTGACTCTTGTGGGGATTTTTGGCTGGTCCTCACAAGAAAAAACTGTTATAACTCTCTGGTTAGGGTTAATGTTAGGTGTAAGCATTGCATTATTAGCTGTATTAATAATTATGTCAACAGAAGGTCTTCATGATTGTTAAACAAATGTCTATGTGATCACAAAACAAAAACAAGGGTCACTATGACTCATTTTGCTGGATCGGGTCCCATATGGTCAGTGTTCTGACAAAAGTTCACAGAATCTCCAAATTGAAGGCTTTTAGGAGTTTTGTGTGAAGCATTAAGCGTTGTGTAAACAAGATAATCTTGAAGGGTTTGGGAAAGTCAGTCCAAATTTCTGCTTTTGGCCGTGGTTATTGACAAAGTCTATCTTGAACGTTACTGCAACATTTCAGTTATGTTACAGGGGTATTCTGACGGATAAAACTGTGGTACATTTAAATCAGATTACTATATATATTAGAGATAAATTTTCTTTCAAAAATGCTGAACTTTCCGTTTTTGGCTGAAAAAGAAAAAGGGAAAAAATGTACAACTCTTTGCTACTTTTGCTACATTATGTTGTCTTAGCACCAGTCATACGGATATTGAACATTTTAATAAAATTTTCTTGTCCAAACCAAGACAAATTTCAGTATTGATCAACTTCTGGTCTAATGAAACAGTCCTAAAATTAAATTAAAAAAATGATTTGAATGGAAAAATCACGCAGTATCCAAAACAAGGCCTGGCAACAATCTGGAAACAATACAAAAGACTTCCTCTCTACACAGCTGAACACTAGGCTCAGTGTGCTTTCTGATGGCTTTCAGCATGTTCTGCTGTTTATCTTTGAAGTTTGCCATAAAGCTGAAAAATCTGTTCCCTTGGAGAGAAGTACAGTAGAGTCAATGCCAGACAGCTCGGCCCAAGAGTTAGAGAAAGCATGTGAGGGAAAGAAGCAAACGATGAGAGAGAGACAGCGAGCCAGAGAACGAGTGAGAGAGAAGGAGAGTGAGCAAAAAGCATTTTTCGGCCCAGGGGCCGGTGAAAAGTGGTTGTCATGGAAGCATGTTACCCATGACCCAGTTGAGTGCAGTTGACTGTCTCAGCGTTGCCACAGTTTCCACACACTTCCCACACACATGTACCCCCAGGGTGTGTGTGAGAGGGAGAGTGTAAGTGTGAGAGAGATGGAAACAGCACAAGAGAGAGAAAGAGCGAGGCAAAATGTGTGTGAGCTTGAATTTAACAGTGGATATAGTAATAAACGACAGAGGGTAACAAGCCATTGGCTGTGTCTAAAGCGTGAATCAGAATCAGGAAACTATCATCAGAATGTAAACTACCATCACAACAGTTTGCAGACAAATTAGCAACCACTACTTAGCAATGGAAGCCATTACAAGGTTTATACCAATACAATTACACAACCTGCCCTAATGGCTGGCATTTGTAAGGAATAAAACACGACCAGGCATTGTGATGTGACATAATGTGAGGAAGATTACCACTGGGAAATTCATAGGAAATTCATAGAAATTCAATACCATCACCAGTGCAAAAGCAGTATTGCCAAATTCTGGTGTAATTTGCATTAGAGAAAGGACTCATAAAGCTAACTATTTTGTGCTGTCTGGTTATTGTATGTTTAAATGTTTTAACAATGTTATTATGAATCTTGTCACTGTAATGTACAAGTTTCCCCACAGATATTTTTTTCTATGGTTGGTGAACCCAAAACATTATAGGGTGGTCAAGAAGCATGAACCTCCATTAAGACAATTATCACAAGTATAATATCTAAATTGACTGAATACAGGTAAAGCAGGGCACTTTCTGATCATTTACATTTTGCATTGTGTTAAATTATGATCCAAATGGCACAAATGTCAGAGCAATGGAAGTATGTACTCACACATCAAGAAAAGTTGATGGAATTTAAGTGACCCATTTACATTTACATGAGGCAGATCCCCTTATCTAGGGCAGCTTATGTAAGTGCTTTGAAGTTTCTATCAATAAATACATCCTGATACTGGGATAATCTGTTTCTGAATTTGATTCCCACTTTACCAGTTGTCCCACTTTACCAGGTTTCTCTTCCTCTGAGCTGTTTCCTACTGTCTCTGGTCGTGACAGTCTGGCGGTGGAAGAGAGGAACCTTCCAACTGTCTACTACAACACAGTGAATGCACACCCCATGGTAGTCATGCACTGGCACTTAAATGGTGTCATATCCAGCTCATTGATAAAGTCAAATGTTTTCATATATCTCAGCAGATGCAATCAGATTCTTGACAACATAAAATTAGGTTTTCATTACAGGCTACACAAGTCATCTAAATGAAATAAGTGCCATATGGTCTGTGAAAAAAGTAATACTACCAGGCAACACTTGTTTATAAGAAGTAGTATTGCCATGGCAATACTGGCAATACTGATGGTTATTGGTTATCTTCCAATAACAACATGTTCCAAAGTTTTTCTCTTATTTTTGTACACAGATGGTATGGGTATGTGGGTAAGGGGATGGCGAGATGGTGCTCTTTTTGCTTTATGCTTTTAATCCCCCCCCCGATACTTTGTGAACAGGTCTACAAATATCTTTTTTTTCTTTCAGCAGATGAATATCTCTGTGTTGCTCTACAAGCGTCAATGCAGCGTAAACATTGCCCAATTGTCATACAATAGCATAGCCATCCGTGATCAATAGCCCAAGAGAGCCTTAATGCTGTCTGGGGAGAAAGTATAGCATTCCTTAGAGTGGCTCTGCAGATTCTAGGCTTCTGTTAGCTCTTGTACATAGATGAGAGAGGTTAGTACAGTTTAGCTACACTGCAGGAGCAGCAGTTTGAAAAGATGAACTGGCTGGGTTCCCACGTCTCTGTTGCACTACTGGGCGGAAACAATCAGTTACCACATACTATTTTAGGAAGAAAGGACCATGATTTTATTTGGAAAATGTTAACTTAAGCCAAGCCATTCAATATTTATTATTGTCATGTAAAAAAAAACTTAAAGGGAGCCATTTTGACAAGGACAGAATTAAAAGCTTAATCTATGTAAGATAATGCAGCTGAAGCACTGGCTGACTTCAATGCTAATTAATTGACTTTCCACTGTGTGGTTAAAAACGTTGCATAAAAACAAACATCTTTATTCAAGAGGCAGTGAATATTTAAAGGGCAAACATATATCTGCCAAAGGCCATTCCTTTTTAGGAGTCGTGCATATTAATTCGCAGTCCAGTTTCTTCCTGGGAAAGAATTCTCTCTCAAGTGAAAGAAACACTTAAGCACTGTCAAATACATCTGTTCAAGCTGTTGGAACGTAGCCATGGCTCTTTGTCCTGATGGACTGTGCTTCCGTGTAATTTGCAATCAGCAAAAGAATGTGCCCTATTTGGAACACACTACTAACCAAAGATTGAACAGATCGCACACAGTACGCCATATTTTAAAATAGTGGTGGATCAATATGACAATAGAGTTGAGTGGTGTACAAGTACAAATGAGACTGTCGTACTAATTTTTAAACTGGCTGAAAAATACTATTTAGGTCACAATAGTGCACATGAGACAAAAGACAGGAAAATTATTTAAATTTTTTTTACTTGTATCTAACTAGCTAAATTACATAACTATCAACCATTTTATGAATTTGGCTGATTATTTGGCAATAATGAAATATGGGATTATTTGCTCTAGAAGACTCTAGAATCTTTCTGTGATCCTTTTCTCAATGTACATCCTAGGAAATGCACACTATAATTCTTACCTACATAGCTATAAATTAAATTCCAATGCAAATCCTGAAATCCTGATAGCTTCATTTGGGTGTTGTATTTCTTATTTAGCCTTCTATATTCCCAAGCAATCCTATTTTATACATATTCCCTCTGAAGTATTGCTCAGGCATGCTTATGGATAAGGTATGCTTAACCTTAAAAAAGTAAGCTAGAACATATTATATGATGATTATACAATATTCAGATTTCCTTATCACAACACATCATATACCAAAGTCATTCTTAGTATAATTTGTGTAATATTGAGGAAATTTAAAAAATATACAGTAAATCCTCATGCATAATCATCTTATGAAAGAGAAGACTTGATTTTTACATGAGTTTTAACTATTAATGCAAATAGGGCATAATAACTGATTATATGCACTACAAAAAATGCAGCAATCTAATATTGAATGTTTAAATCAATAAATGTCTAGGGACAATTTGTAAGAACAAAGGCACACAATCACCAGATACTTTCTGCCACTCTTGACAGCAAAGTCAAATGGAAAACATACATGATGAACAGCAAAGAGAGAACAGCCAGCCTTCCATCCAGTGAGCAAGGCCACAGACGCCTGGCCACTCATGACTGTGGCAACATATTAAGTGTTGACCTAGTTACCCATAAACCCTGCCAGCTTTTTAAACTAATCCCGCATACTATTAAACATATAAATGTTATTAAAAATTATACATAGAAACAATTAAATATGTTTACATTCTTATAATTAGACATTACTAGAATGTCTTATATTGCATTTTTATATTCATACGTATATCACATATTTACTTTTTCCCTGTGTGTATTTTAATCTCCTTCAATGCTCCCTAAAGCATGTTGGAAACTTGCTTTTAATGTGCTATATACTCTATATACAATGTAAGATCTGATGGTTTTGCACCAAATTTGTGTTTTGATTTTTGTTAGAGACATACAAAAAAGTTTCTTGTTAAGTAATCTTGTTTATCAAACAGGAAATCCCACTTGCTTCTGTGCAACTGTCTTTCTGTAAATGTGGTTCATACTCTTACCACATGTTACATTACTGCACAGTGAATAAACAATAAACTGATATTATCTCTTAGCACAACCCCCTTTTGGAAATTAAACTACTCTAAGTACAGGCTAAATTGTTTTTCTTATTCTCACCGTTGTCCAGGTGTCGATGAATCAGTTTATAAAGACAGAGGTTACAAGATTCCAAGCAGGCTTGCTGAAGGACAGACAGCGTTTAATAAATGGCTGTAATTATGTACAAAGTGTTTAAAGTGGTCCCCCTCTCAGCACCATCAAGCCAGACTGATGAATGGCCCATCTTGTGGTTTTAGTCCCAGTACTTTAGGAGTGTGTATATATGTGTGTGTGTGTGGCCTCTAGCTCTTCATCTGACATCTTGTCCACTTTCATCAATGCTGCTAGTCTCAAACAGCTGTTCAGGTCACTACTCTTTCACCCTGCCTTCACCCCTTCTCCTACACACACACACACACACACACACACACACACACACACACACACACACACACACACACACACACACACACA
>JAQQZR010000010.1:8541345-8553215 GCA_030068235.1 Notoglanidium macrostoma
TGAATAAAGGTTCTTTGGGTAAATGGTCTAATGACCAGTTCAGATCTACTGACTGATTTTAATAATCAATGACAAAAACCTGACTGAGGTTAGTGTGACCATTTTATTTTTTTTATTTATTTATTTGCAATTAGGATTCTATAAGTGGTGCTCAATGTGACCTATTTCTAGACTAGTCAAAATTCTGAACAAGGATTTAATAGAATAGAATAAAAATAATGTTATAGTTTTTTTCTACACGAACACAACAGGCATTGCGACGATGTACCGAAAGGGTGTGGTTGAGGACAACTCCACTATTTATGTTCATCTGTTCATTAAGAATAGGAAATACTCAAGAGAATACTTGACTTTGGGAGTCTCATATTCATTTCTGCACACAAAAGCAGTCGAGCAACAAAAGAGGGGTTAACGTTACATATTGAACCAAAGAGTAAAATCAATCAAAGCTAGAGGTGAAGAAGGGGGGCAGGGATGCTCCAGAGCACAATTTGGACCTTATATCTTTTTATATATACACACACATATATAGATAGATAGATAGATAGATAGATGGATAGATGGATGGATGGATGGATGGATAGATAGATAGATAGATAGATAGATAGATAGATAGATAGATAGATAGATAGATAGATAGTGTTTAAAAAAATAAGTAAATAGATTTATGATTATGAATGAGGTGTTCAGACAGACTTTCATCATCAGTAGGCTATAGCCCCTAATGCACAACCATACACACACATAAACACAAACACACACTAATTGTTGCCCTGCATTTTTCTTCCTTTTTTAAAAAAAGAGTAATAATATAGATCAGGTGCATTCATTCATTTCAGTCTGATTTATTCCAAAAAATAAAGAACAACTGATTTTTCTATTATCTGAATTGATATATACTGTCAGTCCTTAATGCGTTCACAATTCACCCGTACACCAACCCACACCCATATCCCACACACACACACACACACACACACGCACACACACACACACCTATAGTATCAATCCCTTTATATAATATTTCAGGGCAACACCGTTTGATCAGGTGTATTTTAATGTCTGATGTGTCTTGGTCTCACGGATTCCTTTCTCATGAATAAAACTGCCTCTTTGATCCACCGACAACCTCGAAACTTGACGTCGAAGCATTAATGGCGATTTATTCAGTCACTTGCTGACAGCAGTCTAATATGAAACACTGTTAGGCTATAGCACAGCCTGTAGAAACCACATGATTATATTCACTTAATCCTTCCATAGCAACGTAATCAATAATGATAAAAAGACAAAGAACGCCAGTGTACAGGGTGAACAATGTAAATAACGTAAACACCACCTCGGGTAGCCAATAAATGCGGCACTCCAGGCTGTTCTCACATGAAACAGGCTACCACCGAGTGAAACGGCACAAACGCCCAAAATAGCCTACTTAACACAGGTTTACCTGAACAACCAACTAATCAGAATTAACCTGTAAGCTACCAAATACGATATCCTTAAATAATTGAAGAATTTTATCACACGATGCTGCGCCGTTTTTGACAAGTCACCATCACCTGGCGTGTGCACGCGCTCTTCACTGATGCAGAAGGAAAACATTACGTCAACGGCAAACCAAACCAGCCAAACCAATAAAGCACATTTTATTGTTTTTTTTTCTTTTTCTTTCACCGAATCAACAATTAGAAATAATTGAATAATTATTACAGGTACTACTATGAAACACTGCATGGATGGATTAAGCACCGCACGGAATGATGCTGAAGGGCGCGCGGCTTTCTGTCTGCTCGAGAGGCGCGCACGCGACAAACGCTCAATATGGACGAATAAACAAAGGGTTTTTTTAGAAGAAAAAAAAACCAGAGGCGAAGTCCTTTTCTATACCTTTGCTTTCCTCCCTTTCATCCTGATTCTCCTCGCTCGTCGCCTCCATAGCTGCTTTCGTTCCATCCATTTGGAGAATCCTCACCAACAACACACTTTACTCAGTGGATTCGCGCGCGCCTCTCTCTCTCTCTCTCACTCTCTCTCTCTCTGCTCACTCTCTCTGCACACACAATCCTTCTCGAAGATGTGACGTGCTGTCAGATCGGATTTAACCTGTTTGGGAGCAGTAGTCTACTCCTAATAGTCTGCTGTATTTTAGTGCAAATATACATGATTAATAATCTTAGATACCAATATAGACATATACACATCAACTAAAACTGCATTGTAGCTTTGGGATATACACTAATATGCTAATGAACTACTCTAGTGAAATTTAGTCTTATATGCACACACACACAGACACAAAAAATTATATATTTTTTTGTATTTGTATTTTGGCCATATTCTACTTACATGCTATGAAGCCTTACGTATACTTCGTGCTATATGGTACAATATAGTAGTTGATCTTGAACCAGTGATAGCTGGTCATGCTATTAGACTGGAGGGCTAAAACCTTGCCTGACAAACAACTATTAGGCTTGAGGAATGCATTATATCATGAGTTCTTGTTTTCAACTAACACACACACACACACACACACACACACACACACACACACACACACACACACCAAGCCAAAAACACTAAGCCTACAGTTTTGTTGTCTGTCTTTTTGTGTAATTTGCAATTTAATTTAGTTGTACAATGCATAATTAGTCTATGTATTTTTAGTTTCTACCCCAAAAACATTTTAGTGAAGAACAAGATGAAAGAGTATATGATTCACCTCATTATTATTCATTACACCCATGACTGTATTTCACATGCATCTTCTCAATCACTGCTCATGACATGTTAATATATGTGCCTGGGATCAAATCTATGGGTTTTACTCTGTGTAATCAGTGATAGCCTTCTTGAATCTAAAGTCTGAGCTAGAAAGAAATTAGACTCATCCTCCCTTACATACCATGTATTTTCTGCTTATTTCTTTTCTTACAGCCATTGGTAACACTGTTGCGCTTGGTTCCACAAAGGCCCATAATAATCATCTTTAAGGCAATACTTTTATATAGTGTACATACTGACCTTTTGTTTCATATAAATACTTAAAGTCCAGTTTAGAATTATATAGTCTTATATGCAGACATTCAAATTTAGTACTATTAGTTTTAGATACCTGAATATAATAGTAGTTTATTAAACATATTGGCATACTTTGTAAGGTATGTAAAATACAGACATATGCAGATTATCTAGTTTGGTTTTATATAGACCTAATAATCTGGTATCTTAGCATAATATATTCTATTCATGGTAGTCTAGTGTGTTGCCATTTAGTCTTATACTGTATGCATATATCATTATTTAGTACTGCAATATATATTGTTATATGTCATAACCTTGTGTGTGTGTGTGTGTGTGTGTAGTTGTATCTCAGAAATTGTAGTTGTATCTCATTTCTTTCAGAAATTGTTAAAATTAGACAAGATATACAAAATGCACAGAAATGTAAACCAGGAGAAGTAAACCACTCAAGAGACACCCTTGGAAAGAGAAGAAGCTTATGAAAGTTGAAGTAGTTCTCATGTCCATACATTTCCAGTGATGTGTGCTATTTACTAGCAAACTAGGACAACGGTTTGTGTCTATCATTCTCTATTTTCTAATAATAAACTATACACACACAAAAGATGTAATCTGCCCCGAATCCTCTTAAATAGTATTAAATATCATGCACGTGGCTTTACGCTGCCTCTGATGGATGCATCAGGCCTCACACAGGCATAGGTCCAAGCACAGCTGGCTAAGGGGAAAAAGGAGTCACTGCAATCCCTTAACATCTTCATTACCATTTAAGGTGACTTATCAGCTCGAAGAGGACACAAGCCCATATTTTACTAGGAGCAGACAGCCTAGAGGAAAGGCAATGATTTTACAGCTGTACAAAAAGGCTGTGACGTTATATCATCAAGTTTATGTTTGAGACAGATGGAATTGATCACAGATCAGCACTAATGCATCGTTATTCTCAGGTCAGACACACGGTTAGAGGACAAGTGAAATGCATTAGCCTTAAGCCATTTTATTAAAGCTCAATAATAAATCACCATCACCTCACACCATAAACCTTTTCATCCACACTAAGAGAAGACATAAACACCAGCAGCTGCACGTATAACATATGGAGAATGACTATAGACCTAAGAGCCAGTATAAATAGCATAATGTGTGCGTATAGACTAGAGAATACTCAGACATTTTCCTGTCAGATGTCTAGACACTTTGTATATGTAATTATCTTAAATTAAATGTAAAATGAGGCTATGGCTGTAATGTAAAGAAGTTATCTTGTTACAGCTGTCAAATTTTAAGACTGAGTTATACACCAACATATAAAACTGTGTGATAAAGACTGCCCTAATTGCTGTCTGCTGAAAGACAGCTTTAGAAGCTAAAGTGGCTCATGGAATCTAATGATTTTTCTGCAGATTTCACCTTTTGTAAGATGCTGGATGCAAGATACGTTATGTATAAATCATCCACTAATTCTTTTCACTAACATTATTTTAAGACACAGAATGCATCCTCATATTTGAAATATTGTAATTATTATACGCCATTTTGGAATGTAAAATCTGGGCAAACACTATGAAACAAGCAGACAATCAGATATACTGTAATTGATTTTTATTCCGAGGGGGGCGGGGCTGAGTAAGACACAATGACACAACAGCATAATCGTAATTGCAGATAAATTTCTTGTGTTGTAGTTGATGGACGGCAGTGTTTCTGCTCATTACGAAAGCCTCAGCTGTGTGTAGTCATACACACACATACAAATACACACACACACACACACACACACACACACACACACACACACACACACACACACACACACACAGAATGATGCCTCAGCTAGGGTTGGATTAAAAAAAAAAGTCATAATAACTGTACAATGTAATATCATGGATTTAGCTCAGTGGACCTGTTATTTACCTGTGAGGCCTGGTATGTAGCCTGGTATAAGCCAACAAATTCTGATAAAAATATACACCAGCGATAATTAATTAACTAACATATATCTCAAAAGATCAATTACAGAGAGGGTAGCAGAGAGGTTGAGGAAGGAAGACAAGAGAAGGGTGAGAACTGATAACCTCATGAACTGACCAGGGATTGATTTCATGAATGATTTGCAGAGAGTTATGATATGATTGATGAGAAATTGCAATGCTCAAAAAAATATTAGGCAAAATAGCTTTTACTTTTCAATTTAAACAAATCACATTTCCATTTTCATTTGAAAATTACAGTGATTCAGACCTTTCTGAGTCTAATACATGTGTCACAGATTTCAAAGTGAGTTTTCCCAGATTATCATATGCAGATTTTTTAAAATGCAAATAAATCCATTGCTGTTATATGGCTCTTATTATGTTGTAAGTAAACATCATAGGAATTTTAGAAAAGATCAATCATGTAGAAACTGGAATAAGTTCAGAAAAAAATTGTTATGGTCATTATGATTGTTATTAATGGTCACTTTGAATGATTATGTATATTTAATATGAATGTTCTGAATTGGTCACATCTACCACAATCTGTCTCTTTTGCCATTTTAGGAGTTTTTTACCTGGTGATAGATGGAAAAGGGATTTTACATGTAACTTCATGTTTTGCATGTAACATCAAAGGAATGCATTATTGGAGACTAAAAATAAAGAAAGTGAAATTATTCACATGTATTGAAATTTAATCTTTTA
The DNA here is from genome assembly GCA_030068235.1 of Notoglanidium macrostoma. Lineage (NCBI taxonomy): Eukaryota > Metazoa > Chordata > Actinopteri > Siluriformes > Auchenoglanididae > Notoglanidium > Notoglanidium macrostoma. Next base: position 8,547,051 of record JAQQZR010000010.1, read on the forward strand.
TTGGGCGCCAATACTTTTGCAATATGTGATTTTGAGTGAATAAGGTTTAAAAAAAAAATTCAATGTGAATGATGTTTGAAGTCGTTTTTTCTACTATTTGATTAGAAAATTTGAATTGCTTTCATAGATGTCATCATTTACGCTGTACTGTATAGCCTGTCAACAGGAGGCTTACAACAATATTTCATATATTTGCATATATGATACAGTAATGCCAGGATATCATCTTTTCCCATGAACATTACCTATGAACATACTGTACTTAAAGCAGCAAAGATATTTTTCCACCAAGGACAATATCTAACTGTTGGGTCCACTTCAACCAAATTCACTTTGTCAGTACAAGTGAGCTTAAGTTCTCCACGAATAACCATACCCCTTCTAATAGGTGCAAACGTGCTCCATAAATATGTGCATCTGGAGAGGGGATCTCCACTTTCTGCCAAGCTCTTACTAAAAGGCTTTTAAACACCTCCTCTCTCAGGTCACTAAAAGCTTCTCTCCTCCTTTAAGGGCACCTTTGACTTCATTATCACAATTCCAAATTTATAATTCCTATGGGATAAGTTGTATATAAAATTAGGAACAGTCAAGGCTAGACCAAGGTTAGTGGTCATATATATCACACACCCACTACAATTTTTAGGAATTTTGCGTGACTTTGAGTAATTGTTGTGGCTCTGAGATGTGCCAAAACCTCCTACCATGAAGCCTTCCCTCCTAAACATAATCCTTTACAGCTTTGTGACTAAGCCTGGGCCTGTTTTGTACTGTGTATTATAGCTTAACTAAGGTCAAGCTAAGGTCTAGACATAAGCTGCAAGTAATAATTGCGACAACGGAGTGAGTTGTTAAAAACAGAAGGGGGTGGATCTGAAATTAACACCACATTGTCTACATAATGCTGCACAAAATGTCTAACAATAAAAGTGTCTTATTGTCTTCAGTAGAAAAAGGGTATATGAGTCTCCAGGGCCTTTTATTCATTTAAAGCTACACAATCAGCAGCTAACAGATCAACTGATAATCATGTATTGATCATTGTAATGGGCTATAATGTAGCCTAAATAAAATTACACAATATAGCTCTGTCAAACACCAGCACATTTAAACTGATAAATAAATCATTTCTAATTAAGCTAACCATGACATTAATTATTTAATTGGTTTTCAATGTTAAAAAAAGAAAGAAGAAAGAACGAAGGTACACAGCCAACAGCACACAGTTAACTACAAATATATCACTGAAAGTGTATTACCTAGTGACAAATTAATCATATAGTTCAAAATGTTACATTCAAAAAATAATTGATACTGTTACATGATTTACTATAACCCTTACTAAACCTATCATAGAAGCATCATAGAAACAATAGCTAGCTGTTTAGCTTGTTATGGTGCTACCAAATAAACTAGCTTGTATTTCACTGAGGAGCTGTCACTGGAGTACTTTATCTGAACATGAAAATTGTAGCTTGATAAAGAATCAATTAAAAAAAAATCTGTTAAACAGAAAGAAAGTTTATAAAATATGCATCATGTGTTTGGGCGGGCGGCACGGTGGTGCAGTGGACAGTTAGCAGGACAGTTAGCACTGTCGCCTCACAGCAAGAAGGTCCTGGGATTGATCCCCGGGTCACCCAGGGTGCCTTTCTGTGTGAAGTTTGCATGTTCTCCCTGTGCATGCGTGGGTTTCCTCCGGGTGCTCCGGTTTCCTCCCACAGTCCAAAGACATGATTAGGTCATTAATTAGGTCAATTGGCTACTCTAAATTGCCCATAGGTTGTCTTTGTCTGTGTTGGCCCTGTGGTGGACTGGCGACCTGCCCCGGGTGTACCCCGCCTCTCGCCCGAAGATTCTGGGATTGGCTCCAGCTTCCCCACGACCCAGATGGATAAATCAGTATAGATAATGGATGGATGGATAGTGTTTGGGCATAATAATAAACACTACGAACATTGTGTTTGTGCTGCAAATGCCAGGGTTCCTTACTAAATACTCCCAGAGAGTTCCTTACTAAATACTCCCAGAGAGTTCCTTACTAAATACTCCCAGATTCCATAATGAGCTCTTTATGAATGCTGTATGAACCTTTTATGATATATATGTAACTATATTTAAAAATACAACCTCCTGAGGGGATAGTCCATCATCATCAATATTCTCAGTCCATTATTCATCGCTCCCATGATGAAGGCTGTTTGAAATTAAATAATCAGTACCTCTAATTTTAAAAAATATATAATAGGGTAAATTATTTTGCACATCCTGTATCTTCATCTTTAGGGTCAATCCACAATTAGGGTACCATTTAATTAATGGCCCTAAACAGATTAATTTAATCATCATCAGTTATGATGACAATGACATTAAGGTCATTCTAATGATTTAGATCAAATGTATGTTTTAATTAACAACTTCCTTTCAATCTATAATTTATGAAACAGCAGTACATTCAAATTCACCTCATTAGTCAATATTATGATATCACTAACAATAAAAAAGGAATGAGATGAATTAATTTCTTCTTCTCGTGATCTTCAGGAAATTAAGATGACGTAATGTCCTGTTGAACATATGGCATAGAATGGTCCAAAAATTTCATAGGGATGAAAATGCTAAGATTACAGGGTGATTGAATGATGTGGGCCAAAACTAAAATGTATGATTCACGGAAAAGAACGTTTCAAGCTTGTTAATTTCATGTTAGAGTCACATATTAATGTAATATGATATTTGAAGTATTTTAATCATAATGTGTGTTTATATTTTAAGGTGAACTCATATGCCATTTTCTGTGCTGAAGATGTAGATGCTGTAGATAGGTTTTTATTAAAAGTTATTTATCTTAACATGCATATAGGTTGATGTGACACTTTAACTGTGTTTACAATGTTATATACCTTTGCCTTACATACTGTACGTATTTATAAATGTAATATCAGAAAGACACTAATGACAACCCAAGTTGGAATAATCCATTGTTTGAGTAGCTAATATGACTTTGGAGGACTACATTGGGTGTTTAAAAGCCAGATGTACTGATGGCCACATGTGGTTAATGTGGAACAGACAGACAGCAGACAGGTCTCCTTCAGTAACGAGGCCATTATGCCTCTTTCATGTGCTCTAAAAAGAGTTACAGTGGAAAAGATTGGGACACAACAAGGTCTTCTTTTGAAACTTCTATAAACAACAGCAAAAAAACCTAGTCCACATTCTAGGACATTTAAACTGGGAGGTGAGATGTGGTCACTGTATGAAGTGTAACAACAATGCTGTGCAAAAGTTACAATAATAACTAATGCTTGTGGAATAAATTTATGATGCATTTGTTTAAGAAACTTGGAGACAGTCATGTGGTGGTTAAGACGGTGTTTGGGCAACTTGTAAAAGGGTAAGTGATGACTAATGTGGATGGCATGCTTTTGTAAATCTTGTAGAGAACACTTATAAATCAACTGAGTCATCTTCAGAAGCAAACAAACACAAGCATACACCCGTTCTCTTCTGGATGGGTAATAATTTTGTTGCAACGCAAATTATGATTGTTTGAATATTGAGTAAACAATCAGATCCAGAGAATATCAACACTATAATGAAGACACGTGACTTTCTGCTGTTGAGTTTGTTTAAACCTTCCTGTAATGCGCCTCTTCACAGGGGTCTGGGGTCAGTTTTACAAAACCATGATAACATAATAATGATTGTAAGAGAAATTAAAGGTCCACTCTCTATAAGTGTTAATGAAGTGACACTCCATTGTCTTGTTTTCCCTAACTTGGTTTTAGCCATTTATTATGTCTTAAGTGTGTTTGAACAGTAAAAATACAACAACTGTCCAAAGCGTTTGTTCCTTAGGACATCAGTTGAGAACCATTAAGCATATAGACTAAAGAATTTTAGTTTTCTACAGCTCCTGCTATGGTCTGTCTTGTCAATGCCTCCTGATCTCATCCTAAAAATCCTAAAAAATTAACCATGTTTTTTTTTTCAGTGATTACTATTGTAAGTTGGTATATTTTAATTAATAGCATTTAACATAAGCATTTAACCACAACGATAATGTCATGGTCTAAGAACCATAGTTATCATTAGTCACTACAGTAAACAGTATTATACGTAGTTAAGTACTATATATGGTGCTGTGGTTCAAATGGGGTCGTATTTACCACGTTCACAAGAAAAGTCCATATGAACTCCTCCTCCTGTGGTATTCATAACTTCTTAAGTGAAATTTTTTTGAATGCTCTGGATTCATGAGGTGTGGTGTGTTTGTTGAGGTTTTCCGAAATGGCTGAGGCCACTGAAGTACATTTTTCAGTGGATGGTAAGTTAATATACTGTAATTTTAGTCTTATAAAATTGTGTTCATAATTTTATAATATGTCTGAGGAAAATGTTAATATTCCCAATGGTCTCATCTTTTCATTTTGCCTTTGCATTACCTATATCATGCTACCCAATTTAGCTTTCTGAATTGTTAACATTAGCCTCGGTGGCTTCCAGATGATGATGATGTTGCTGTTGCCTAGCAGCAATGTTCTCATGATGACTTACCACTTGAATGCAAAACATTTCATGTACATGACTTCCCATGTTGTAATCATGAGCTCACAAGCTCAATTTGAACACAGGGTATTGTACAGCAGTTAGTTCCGGGCCACTAATTTGATTGGTTGATCTGTATTCCAACAGTAGTGATTTTTCGCGATAACAACACTGGGACATTTCAATTTGTGTATCACTCTGCTTGTCTTTGAAACTGTTACTATGGTAGCATTAGCGAAATCATAAGCAGACATGTCGAATGATACTTTTCAGGAATATATATGGACATTTTTGAGGTTCAATAACCATACAAAGCACCATAGAACAATTATTGTGTTTTGTAATAAATCTATAGCAAAATACAGCCAGTTCCAATAAAAATTCTCTTATTATTCCCATCTGTACATCTGAAAACTCTTTACAGCACATAGCTCATTGTTTCTATCCCTAGATGTGATTTTGCTGTTATACATGAATTTGCCTGTGTAAATGTTTGCCATGTTTGCCATCACACCACACCACAACTGCCTTTGTCCTTGTTTTGATTCTGTGATTCTGTTGCTATGGAGATGGTCATGGGAGTTTCTTTTCAGTGACATTACTGATGCCTTCTGAACTTGATCTTGATGGTACACTGATATTTGTCATGCAGCAGAGCTCTTATGGCTGTTCATGTGTGTGTGGAGTACAAGAATGTACAAAAATGTGTGTTTGTTGAATAAAATGTATGCATTATTCACAAGAAATGCACAGATATCCACAACATTATTATTATTAGTTGAAATATTATAATGTCAAGTTTGCCAATGCGATGACGGAAGTTTCTGTCCTTTATTTATCCAAGCAAATTTCTCCATTTCCGTTTTTCTATCAGCTTTTATGTCACCATTTTGTTAAGGGCATAACAAGAAGTAATCATATGCTCATCTGCTGAACAATCAGTGTCATGAAGAGACATGAGCTAAATAAATTTATAAATAAATTAATTTATCAGCTAAATAAAATCAGATTTGCCAGGCACTTCCCTTCCAGGCTGTTATTCCGCCTCTCCACTCAGTGTTCCTGGGATAAGCTCCGGATACACCTCCACCCTGATCATGGTAAAGCAGTTATTGAAGATGAATGAATGAATTTAAAGTTCAAGTCACAGGCATATAATCCAGCACTCTTGAGTTTTTCCCACTAACAAGTCAGGACATTAAAGGTTCCAGTCTGCCACAGTGACCCACTTATGGCTCTATTCTTATGTATGTGTCTCTGTCTTTCTATGCCCAACCCGGCCTTTGCTCCACCCCATTTTCAACTATCAGTCATTCCATAGCTGGATTTAAATAATGTCTGTCACATTTTGAATTTGGAATAACTTGGAATATGTGAATTTGGGAATCGTTTGGAAAGCAGGGACCAAATGTCATCAACAGAACAAAGAATTAATAAGGATTGCACAGAAATGGCACTTTTTTGCCTGCAAAATTTTGCTTGGTATTCTAAATCAATTAGAAGATGCTTGGAGCACCTACAAGGCTGTTTTCCCTTCTGGTTCAGTACGCTTTCCTTTTCTCTAAATCACAATCTCCTCAACGCATGAACGGGGGGGGGGGGGGGGGGGGGGGG
>JAQQZR010000010.1:8553225-8564744 GCA_030068235.1 Notoglanidium macrostoma
CCCCCCCCCCCCCCCCCCCCCCCCCCCCGAGAGAGAGAGAGACAAACAGCTGCTCCTGGGTTCCCCAGACGCCTTTGTTTTTGTTTAGTAAGCCGTATCATTGGAGGAGGCCTGGGTCTGGAGGGAACAGGGAGTGACAAATACACAAAGAGACAATGGAGATGGTTGGAGGGGGAAAAATGGTACATGAGCCACATGCCATGGGGCCAAAGCACCCCCAACCCCATCTACCCCAAACCCTGCCTCCCACTAACCATTCTGTGTTATAATGGACCTGTCAATCTTATAAATACTAAATACAGAGCAACATTTGTCTGCGTACAGTTTATTTATTTTGTTAGGGAATCTAAATCTGAATTATTGTAGTTATGTTTCTATAAGATGTTTTAATGCAAATAATGGCAGACAAAAATGCTGAATAAAAAGGCAGTTTTTTTTTTTATTTGCATGAGACATGGTTGAACTGCATGTAAGCTTGGTAAGTTAACCACTGCTGATGAACGTCTGTCTCCAGGTTATTGGTCAATACAAGCAGCCTTTATTTGAATATCAAAAAATGAGTTTATTTGTTAAAACAAAAGAAAAATTTGAAATTTCCATCCATGTGTCTGAAATGACATTTCCTATTATGCCCAAGAGGCATGATTGCATTATGTATCACCCATACATCCAGATATGATTTTAAAATAGCAAAACTCTGGTTAGAAAAATTGTGTTTTTTATGCAAAAGTCATATACAATCACAGGAATTTGATGCGCTCAAAAACATAAAAATATATATTTTGCATGATTTCTTTTTGACTGTGTAAGTGCTTGCCTAAATGTTTTTAGTATTTGATTGAAACGTGGCTAGTGATACAAGGATCAATAATACCTTTCAGCAGCAACAGCTCATCATCATAGATTAACATTAATCTACTGTACACAGCTAGTGAATTTTTAGAGTAGTCCTGTAATAGGCAGTTGATAGTCATCAAGCATGTAGTGTAGCAACTTAATCAAAATATGGACATTGGGAATTTAAAACATATAGAGTGGTGAATTTATCAAGATGAACATGCTAAACAACTTATATATGGGGGGGCAAGCTATAGACAAGCTCCCATTGTCCTCAACAATAAAATCTGTCCAGATTTTTGCCGTTTGTGCGACGTTTTTGGTTTAAACATTGTCAAAGATGCCTTACGTAAGATTTTGAAAACACGCATGCTCATTTCATAATATCCTATCATTGTGAGGTCCTCTTTAGTTCTCAGGCTGTACATGTATACTCAAACACACACACGCACACACACACACACACACACACACACTCACACATACACACACCCCCACACCCACACACTCCCTGCAGTCATCATTGACCTTATAGCCTCTCAACAATGTGCAATATTACCCACTTGAAACAGAAGCAGGATATGACTCTTATGCCCCTCTTACTCTTTCCCTAAATTATCATAGTTGTTAAGTTTAAATCCTCTGCCTGATCCTGTCCCATAATCCTTTGGGACCAGATTTGTATGGATAGAGTCGCATCATGACATCAAAGGAATGGGCATGTCCAAACTCCTAATACTAGATGAAGGGAGCATTTTTTTAAATCCCTCAGAAATGCGTGGTTCTGCACCATTTACTTTCTAGAAATTCTGCCTTGATTGCTTGAAAATACATTTATGCAGCTATGTTAATGACAGCCATGTGTTTTGCTGCTTAGAAGGAAAGCATGTCAGACAAAAAAGATAAAAAGATCTGGCATTACAATATCCCAAGTGCTACTCAGACAGGAAGCCTTGAATAAATAAATGGACCCCATTTTTTGTCAGTTTTTGTTTTGTCATCACGGATAAAAAGCAACATCCACGCAGAATAATATTCAGCAATTGTTTGGTCTGAATTATAAGATTTTCTTACAGAAGGTTTGTCCATAAAGCTATAGATTTACTGGAATACTAAGCTACATGGGTAGTAATTAATAATTGGAAACCACTGAGCAAAAAAAGAAAAAACAGTTAAAAGGCATTATATACTTCACTGCACATGGACAAAAGCTCACAAATCACAGTTTTCAGCTCAGCCACGTAAACATTATCAACTCTTTTATGCTAATGAAGACACTAATGAAGGGTCAGGGTTTCAGATCAATAGTTTTCATTTAAAGGAATATTTCAACTAATCACTTGTTTGTACTTTTTTAGTTTTCAATGTTGTATTGTACAAAAGTGTTGTTAACAATGTAAGGCAAGTCATTTTTGTTTTCTCAACTTTCTTTTGAAACACAATGTTAATGGTGCTAACAAATACCAAAAGGTGATAGCCAGCAAATGGAAACTTTTATCTGAACATTCAGTAATGTATTCGACAAGCTCTAAGACAGTTCAATGTTACTAAAATAACCTTTTGGCAATGTTCAGAATACTTTTGGAATAAGTTCATAATGTACAATAGTCAAAAGACAGTAACATAATACAAATGTGAATACCCAAACAAAAAGAATATTAACATTAAGTGAACATTGTGCTACCCGTAAATTAATCACCAATTAATTGCATGACGCAAGATGAACTTCAAAAATATTGCCTCAAGCGGCATTGACAGGCCCTCGCAACTCTGGCAATATCACCAGATTAACCCAACACAGCAACTGACAGAGTTAGTTTTTTTACTATCCTGAGATCAGTGAAAAAAGCTACTCTTTGTGTTGCAAGATGGTGGTGCTATTGAGTCACTCTAGACATATGGATATGATCATAACCATCATAACTTGTGAGATATGAGCCACATCAAGCAATCCATGGAGACGTTATGATGCACTTCCTGTTTGCATTTGTTCATGGGAACCACCTAGAAAATGGTCAAGTATTGAAGAAAAACAAACCCGTATGGAAGCAATACAGTCCTATGCACCTACGGTACTCAGGCCCTAATAATTATGTAATTGCTTCACAACACAAAGTGACTAAAAGTAACTCTGTTTAATGTGAAATTCAGCAAAAGTAATATATAAAAATGGAATATGTCGAGGTTTTTTCTTCAATTCCATTGTCTGTTCACAATAATATTTATATTATATAACTTTCCAAAACACAATGTCTTTGGATGGAAGGAAATGCAACGTCCCTGGGAATTGATTGTGAAACGATTAGCAATGATATCTCTTAGTATAACTCTCCACTGCTTAGCAATATATCCTCAGCCAAGCTTTCACAGTCTGGAAAACGAATGCCTACAGCTTCTGTTTTATAGCACCAGTGCTCCACTGTTCCTGTGGTAACAGCAGGGATACATTGGCAAGCATCATGCACAAGATAACGGTCCCAAATATGGAGCAACATTCTTTTGCTGCCATCGTGATTCTGTGTGCGTTTAATGCTAGGCAGCGAGGCGAGATGATGCCGTGTGTGTGTGAGAGAGAATAGGTGGGTGAACTGTTGCTAAGAAACTGACGCTGCAAAGGAGCTAAATGGAAAGTCACACGGCTCTCAGTGGCAATAAGAGCGGCCCTGGGGCGAAGGCGCTGTCTGTGTTTGTGTGCTGATTCAGAAGCAGCTCTCAATCCCTGAATCCTAATCCTAACTAGAATGCAAAGCTGATCTCCTCTCAGTGAAGAAAGAGTGTTTATCTTACATCAGAATAGAAACCACATAGTTCTACTGATTCAAACTGACCAATTATGAGATTTCCAACTGGTAAATATCACAGGGAAACTGGAAACAGAAATGATTTTTTTCCTTCTGTATTCCAGATTTCAGGAGCTTTACTCTTGTGTAGTCACTTCTAATTAGATTGAGTTACATATGAGCAGATAATGCACCATATTTCCTTTGCTTCAAACTAATTTCGTGGTCAGTGAAAAAAAAAATCCATATGCACAGAAAACCTTTTTAACAAATTTGCACATTTTTTCCCCCAAAGGATCATGGAAAAGAGTGAAAAGAGCAAAAGAGGAGGCGAAACCCAACATCAGGACAATCCCTTGAACATTTGAATAAGAGTAGATGGAGATCTCCATGGAGAGTTCACAACATAATCCAATTTGGGTTGAATCTTAAATCGCTTGGCCCACATGGGTATTATGTAAGATGCTGGAATGGGCGTTTCTTAAGATGGTTAATGGAACATCACCTATCATGCTACCAAGCTACCATGCTAAGTAGGTTAAACAGCTGGTGGAATGTTTTCAGTCTCACCCAAAAATCCAGCAAGGACTTTTATCTTTTACATAAGAGACAGCTCATTAATATTTTTCGATAAAGTAGGTTTCTTCTTACACACTTTGCACTTTCTTTTCCAGGGAAGTTTGACATATTGCCATTAGGATATACTAAATCCAACTGTGAGGTCGATCAATCCTTGCTGCAGAAGTGCTGGTGTCAGGTTAGCACAGCCAGCAGCCGTAAAGTCTCGCTGTGTATAGAGAGCCGACTGAGGATGGGCGGTGGGAAAGTTATCATTCCAAAGACACAGTGAGAACAAATGAGGCGAGGAATTCTTTCCCATGAATCTGCTCCATTTAATGTGATTAGGGCCAGCAGCACACTTAAGGGCACACACACACACCACCATAGTAATGTCATTAGCACATAAAGAGAATGTATAATGTATAGGTTTCTCAATGGCTGATACAAAAATGAATTGTGAATCATATGTAAATTCTATGTAGTTCACATCTTATTAAGGATTTGAATGGAGGAGACATTGGTAGCATAACGTGCGTCATAAGTTAAACATACAAAGGCAACAAGCACTTACAAAATCCGTTCACAGTGACCCTTAGTCCTAACAAACAATCTTTTTAATTATCCAGTCAAACCCAAATACTCAATGGAAAGAATGTAGCCTACAGGAAAAAGTTGTTCAGTTATGCAGCCAAGCAGCCAACAAATATATTGTGATTCCACTACGCTTCATAAATAATCCTGGATTATGCAGAGCCACTTAGTTTAAAAGGCTTTATGAAAGGACAGAACTTCAGATTGATGATCTTTAAATATGAAATAACTTACCCATCGTATTAAGTTTGCAGGAGTCTGGGAAGCCGGTGCTTTAGTGAAGCGAGTGGAGGTCCTGCACAACAATACCTAAATGCTGTTCCAGTTAGTGCCCACTGTCCCAACTCGGGTCACTTCAGTGACGTCGGTGCTTGGGGGCGCCCACATGGGGCCTCTTTAGGCACAAAGGAGTGTGGTGGGGAGCTTGGGTATTGCAACAAGTACTACCATGAACTGCTTTTGAGCCTTAAAAGTGCATTCCATCAGTGTATGCGATAAATAAAGGTGATATCTTGATGCGATGCGATGTCTTGGTTCAGCTATTTTTGTAATGAGATGCAAGTCTTGAAAAACATCAAGTAAATGAAAATGGAAGCATTTATCATGGTAGAAACTGCACATTCATGAACTTGGTTAAGGCGATCAAATCCTAATCATATTCAATGCATTCAGTGTCTATGGATGGAGCTCAATGCGACCCACTTTACAGCCTGAAATACTCAGGACAAACTAAAGTCCCCTCTCTTAGTAGCCAAACACCACCCCAAGTAAAATTGGGTTTGTGAACACACATGAGATTGTACAGGGTGAGAATGACTGCTTGGGGAGCGCAAGGGAATATAAATTGCCGGATGCTCAGGAAAAAAAGTAGCCATGGAAACCAGAATCCGGGCAGGCTGGGAACTCTATTCAAGTTTGGGCTGTCTGGCATAATGCCGAAGGTTCCCAGAGTGGGCAAACACACTGATGAGCCAAGGCTCCTAAATACTGCAGGCTGAGGAGCAAATCTCCGCATTTCTATGTGCCTACATACTTTTTCCTCTCTACTCAAATAACAATCACTTATCTACCATTCTTATAACATTGTCAGAGTTTCATTATGAATTACAACACATTGAAAACCATTAAGTGTTAACATGAACACCGTTAATCACCCAATTGTAATGGTTTACACTGAACTTCCAAAAGTTCTAAAGGATCCTTGTTTTTTCTTTTTTGATTGACAGTTCAAAAAAACATGAAGAAATTCCATGACTAACACACTCAAGCTAGTTTCAAATTGACAGTCATACACAAACGTAAATCCAAAGCATTTTATTACAAAACTCACCATCCAATGATATTAAAAAGTATTTTATCATACAAGAACAACATGGCAAACTGACCACCAAAGCACAGGAAAAGTGGAGAAGAGGTGCAGACTGAAATCATGGTGACCTAGTTAGTGAGAATTGGCTCTGTGGAAAAAAGGAGTAGTGGCTCGATGTATACAATATCGCCATCATTCATGGACTTGGAGGAGGGAGAAAAAAAACACACACGAGTGATAAACAGTGATGTATGAAATTAAAGAAGGAGCAGGACAGAACTTTTCCATGAGTGAAAAATAGGATAATGAATTGTCATGAGACAACCTTGGAGTCAAGCAGTGCACTACTGAAACAAAGGAAATATTTTTCCGTATGAAAGTGTGAAAGGAACAACAAAGGCTTTTTTCTTTTTAAAACTCTTACTATTATTAATACAAATATGAGGCCAAACATTTTCACTAGTCCATTAGTATGACAAAGAGATTTAGCTAGGATGCATGTTATATAACTAGGTATAAATAGGTCGTTGTATTTATATACAGTAAAAGTGGTTTGCATTAGAGCTAAAGACCATAATTAGAGTAGCCTCAGACAATCCCTCTATAGGTTTAATGGTATCACAGGCCAGTATTTGGGCTGCTTGCGGTCACAATTGCGGTCAAAGTTGAGTTGCATGGCCGTTTCCATGCCCTGGATTTTGGCCGCATCTTTTCCGTAAAGCCGCTTCATCTCGGCGCTCCTCCTCTCACCCGGGCGCTCGGCTGGGGCTTCGACACTCCGCCGCCAAGAACTGTGCAGGTCCTGGTCAGCCGGTACATAGGTTTCCTGTCGCTCTGCTTCCACCTGCTGTTGCCTCTCTATAAAACAGCAAGAGAAAACACTGACACTTTAACAAACACTGGAGGCTTATAACCACACAGATCAAATTTGTTGTATTTTGCCAAGTAAAGTAGTAATGCTGTGGCACAACTCACAATGTAAACTGTACAATAAGAGAAATACGTATGATTCATGGTAGTGATAAAAGTCAAAGTAAAAGGTTGGCAAAGAATCAAATCATGAAAAGTAATAGACGTTCTCTAAATAAAAGCATGCTGTATGGCCATAAATACATACTTGCTTCAATTAACATCGTTAACGTACATGATGTCTTTTTTTTGCCCCGTTTTTTTCGGCAGTTTGGTCACCTGCCAATTCCCACCCACCAGCCAGATTTCCTCTATCATACATAAGCTAGCAACTGAGGAGGGTGAATGTTAACAGGTTAAACAAGAAATGAGTAAACTGGAGCTTCTCAAATTGCTGCTAGTGTCACAGGGAAGCATAACACACTTGAATGAAAAAGTGCTATCTAAGCTCTTCTGAATATGTGAGCTCACAAACGGCCAGGATTGGTTAATCTTACTATGAGAGCGAGAGAGAGAGAGAGAGAGAGAGCATTCCATCCCTCCCACCCAGATAGAACTAAACACCACTACTTGATGCAGTGTGTGGCACACTTACAGCTTCATTACCCTAGCACCTTCAGTGCAAAATTAAAAAAAGCAAATTCATCTTGCTATTTCATGCACACACATACTCAGTTCCTCTTTGTGGCGCTCTGTCTGAGCGAAGTATTGCCGTAACTCGGCTGTGATGTCCATTTTGCTGACATCAAATTCAAGCTCGTTTTCTTCCGAACTCGCAGACTGTCCCTCGGTCTCAGAGTCGTCTTCTTTTTCTTCCTCCCTTCGTCTCCTTGTTTGTGTAGGGACTCTGTCCACCGTCTCTTCATCCTGCCAGTCTGCATAACGACATGAGGGGGTGAGAAACACCGGGTACAGAGCAGGGTCATACGCAGCCTGTATGGCCTTCCTGTATGCCCGCAGGTGCCTCTGGTACCAGCTCATAGCCTGCTGGTAATGCTGCCAGTACCGGGTGTAGACTGGATGGGTGTACCACAAGTCCATGTCCTCCTGACTGTCCTGTTTGGGGAAAATGTCCAACAAGAATCATACCAAAGTAAACAAAGAAGTGTTTGATAAGTGCAACTATTCTTGATTTAGGAGTAAGGACAAAGCATAAATCTTAAAACAGGTCTTACTCCATACTCACTATTTATAAGAGAGGTTTAAGTATAGTTTTACTCAAACAGCACAACTGGACTACCTATTTTTCGTCCATACGCTGGCTGCATCCCAATTACATTCCTCTTGTCCCTACAGTGCACTAGATCACACGCGGAAGCCGTTACATGAGAGGCAGCCTAGTGCACTCTGTAGGGAGTGTGGAGGATTCTGAGATGCAGCCGTGTTTATCCAGGCTACTCTGGTTAACAAAATTAGTAAAGTGGTTCTTACCATAATGCAGGTGTGTTTATTTGCTGAGTAAATTAGATGAAGTTGAAGATAAATAAATAAGTATTTATTTGAAGAACATAACGTAGTATTTTTCCCCCGATGAAGGTAAATACATCTGTCTCAGCCTTCTCAGCGCTGCAGACCTGCGTGTTTCCGGTACGCTAGAATTGTGGGAAAACACCCGCCATATAAAAAGACTAGTCGCTGTATCAATGTTGCAAGGTGTGTTTTAATAATAAAAATTAAAATATATTTATTACTAGTGCCTCATCTTTGTGTGATATAAAACATGTGTTATGTGGTCGGTTTTACGCAAACATATGTAGGTTCACTGAAGCTATATTTACCAGAGGAATGTCTCCCTCTGTCGTTCAGATTAATACTAAATGGTTTTAACAGCTTTTAAATTCCACTAATATAAAAGCGCTTAAAAGTTCATTTTAAATGAAATTTAAAAAAGAAATGAAAAGAAATTTTAGTCCAACCTTCCACATATTCGCATGATAACTTCCCACCCGTATTCATACGAATCCCGCTGCAACGTCGAACTCACAGCGCACTGATTGGTCATTTCAGTCCTGCCTGTGATAGTTTAGCCAATACAGTGCTGGAGGCGGGCTTTGTCGGAATTAGAGTAGGGAAGTAACTTAACTTCCCACCTGTATTCATACGAATCCCGCTAGAAGTTCGTACTCACACGCAGCGCTCTGATTGGTCAGTTCACTGCTGCATGTGAAATTTTATCCAATACAATGCAGGAGGCGGGCTTTGTCGGAATAAGGGTAGGGAAAGAAATAACACGCGAGGCGTGGAATCTATTCGAAAGCGCACTATTGCGTGACGACAAGCGCGTAACTTGATGACGAAGAGCACAAGTGACCCGACGACGGGAAGATGGCGGAGTACCTAGCGTCCATTTTTGGTACAGAGAAAGACAAGTGAGTGGAAAAGAACTAAATTCTTCGTCAATGTTGCCCCACATGTGGAAAAAGCAAATTCCATAAAATATATTTCAATATTATCAATGCGAACCGAGTATATAGTAAGGCAATATCCAGAGAGGGCGGTTATTTTAATTGTTCGTGTGTGGATGGCTATGCTAATGTGGCGCTAGCTAGCGAGCAGGCGGAGAAGCGGGTCAGGGGCATTAACAGGCATGAAGCAGGAAAGCGTGCATTTCATTAAACAGGAATTGAGTACAATTAAACGCTCCTAATGTGTTCTGTGTTTTATTGACCGATAATGGATGATAATCTGATGAAAATTGACAAAAGCATTGTTTTTGTTGTATTTTAATCCAATCTAGAATTTACAAACCCTGGTTAGCTATGCTATGTTAGCCCACTCTTAGCTCATTATGCTTTTAGTTTGCGTGTAGTCAGAGATGCTAGCGGTCTTATTCTTAAATAAGAAAAAGAGGGAGGGGAGTTAATACACTGCAACTCATTTTATTTTGTAGAACTTTATTTAAATGAACCCTAGTTTGTATAATATATCCCAACGCGTACTTTATTGAATGGTCTAAAACAAAAACGATTCAAGCGAGATTTAACTGAAGATAACGTGTGTGTGTTTGTTTTTGCATCTCTTTTTCCTCCATCACTCAGGGTCAACTGCTCCTTCTACTTTAAGATTGGAGCATGTCGACATGGAGATCGCTGCTCCAGACTCCATAATAAACCTACTTTCAGTCAGGTATGCTGTTGTTTCACTCAGTTTGGGTCATTTTCACTTCATCTTTACCACTGTAAAGATATCCATCATGTTTCATGTGGAAATGGTTAGAACTGTGAATGCGCTGGTCACACTTTTTCAAATTCATGTACAGAATTTATGAGTTTGGTCGGAGTTTGTTCCCGTATGGACCGAGCGCTTTCTTACCCGTTAATCCAAATCCGAGCGAAACCCAAAATCCACAGCCTGATTGGTTCACCTCCCGTGTTTGGGTTGATTCAGAGTATAATCACTTTCTCCATGTGCCCGGGTTTGACTGGAACTGTACCAAAACCATCTCACTCAGCCCTCCTCTTATCAGGTTCACAGTCCATATCCAAGTGCAATTGCTGCATTCTTACCTGCCTGAAAGAGCTGCATACATGAGGAGGACACACACAGGTTTGATTCAGATGGACTAAATACTGCATA
The DNA here is from genome assembly GCA_030068235.1 of Notoglanidium macrostoma. Classification (NCBI taxonomy): domain Eukaryota; kingdom Metazoa; phylum Chordata; class Actinopteri; order Siluriformes; family Auchenoglanididae; genus Notoglanidium; species Notoglanidium macrostoma. The sequence goes on from JAQQZR010000010.1 coordinate 8,563,789, forward strand.
TGTAAAAAAAAAAAAAAAAAAAAAAGTCCTTTGGGCTACGTTTCCATTACTTGGTTGAAGTGACACAAATCCATTTTTCTGTCTTGTTGTGACTGATTTTTCAAGGCTGCATGGACACACACATCCAAACTTTTAAAAAAATTAAAATTTAGCCAATTTGTGTGGCAATTTATTGGATGCATATCAGATATGTGGCCATGTGTCAGGAGTGAGAGCTGTCAGATTCATAGTTCAAGCAAATTTGGAAGGTACCTATCAAAACTGAGTCGTGTTCAAAACGATTGACCATTGGGGAAGCTCCGGGAAATAACTGAGTCGATGTTCAAGACCGTTATCGTGGTCAATCGTAGTTACGAATGTGAGACTGTAAGATCCGAGCAAAGAAGCGTTCAGTGTGAATGCTTGCTCGGTAACTGAGCAAAACAGCTTGCTGAAAAGTCCCGTCCTGTGTTCGAAGGTTGGTGTCCGTCAACTTCGCGTGTCAGTGATAACATTTTGTGATACTGTATCGGTTCTTAAAAACACTGTTTCAATTTTAAATGAATAATGGACACGCAACAGTCTGTGGCAGGCGGTAGCAGTTGTCTTGTGTGGTGTTTTTAAACTGTCACCAGCGCTATAGCAGTGTTGGGATCGCTCTTCAGCCATTCTACTCCAGTACCATAAACTGAGACGGGAAGTAGAGTAAAGGCTCACCGCAAAAATTTTAAAACGATAGCAGTATAGCTTACATTATCTTAGCATGTCGCAGTATATTGAATGGTAACCCCTGTGTCATGGTAGGTATGATATTGAAAGATTCTTGCCAATACATAGTCCTGAAATACACTACCAGTAAAAAGTTTGGACACCTTCTAATTCAATGCTTTTTTTTCTTTATTTTTCTTACTTAAAAGACACTTCATGTCTTAAAGTAATGATGAACTGTTGTTTCTCTTTACTTAGTTGAGCGGTTG
>JAQQZR010000010.1:8564844-8606381 GCA_030068235.1 Notoglanidium macrostoma
TCCAGGTGACGACTTCATGCAGCTGGGTAAGATAATGCCCACAATATCATCAAGCTAAATGGGGCGACTTTGAAGAAACTAAAATATGAAACATATTTTTTTTTTAACACTTTTTTTGTTTACTACATAATTCAGTATATGTGTTGCTTCATAGTTTGAGGTATTCAGTATTGTTTTACATTGTTAACGTATTACATACGTTGTTCTACAATGTAGGAAACAAAAAAGAAAAACCTTTGAAAGAGAAGGTGTGTCCAAACCTTTGACTGGTAGTGTATATCAGATCAGAAAATATATTCATTCCGATTTGCGACCAAACTAGTATTTCAGGCTTTTGATACGTCTTTACCTTTGGGTTCTTATTTGAATGTTATCATATTGGGGACTTTACATGTCTCCTCTGCAAACCAGTGACCATTTCCTGCAAGCCAAGACAAAGCACATTCACCCAACTGCCAGTTTATTATGCACCTGAGTTTCCCATATGCTGTTAAGGCCAATTTATACATCTGTGTCCAACCTTCTCTGTAGCCTGACATGCATCTCTCCAAAAAGGTGCAGACCGCAGCAGCTGTGATTGGCTTGCATCGCATAGGCCTGTGAGCATGCATGCACATACCTCATTTATCATTGCCATGACAACTGCGCAAGTGCTAGCAGTGTAGACATGTGTATGAATAAAAAAAATAGAAGTACTGCTCCAATTCCACAAATTATTGGTGCTGGCATTTTTAATTCCGACGTGTTAAAAAGGTTAAAGTGCTTAAGAGCTTCAGGCGGCTCGTACAGAGTGCAGACAGAAGTCTAAAACCTGTAGCCTTTTTTCAGGCCTTGGCTGTTTTTCAGGTAAGTGTATCGTACAGGTCACCTCGTAGGTGTACGGTTACTGACTGTCCATCCCCACCTGCTATGTCCATCACTGATAAGTGGTCGCCCTCAGACTTTGGTTGCCTGATGGTTCATTCTCAGTACAGAAATGACAATAACGTGGTATTTGCATGGAGTGTGTGGTGCTGGTATGAGTAGAGCAGCTTTACCTGCATTTTTAAACATTGTGTATTCTTACTGTCCAATTTATTGGACACTCTGTTGATGGACAGCAATAGTCTATAACTCATGTTTTGCGAAGCACAATTTGTTAATCGTGCTGTGGGCTGGCAGTTCTGAGCGAACGACCTTTTGCAGCCTGGCGGTGACGTGATGATGCTCGCACCACTAAAATGACACAACCATGTCAGCTGACTGAACACCCAGACAATATTTGGTAAAAGAAATCAAATCCTGGCTACAACTGCTAGGTCTTTTAGCCATCCACCGAGCTAAAAGGCTCGACTCAATTCTAATTCACTTTACATGAATAAATTTTATGAAGTGTCATAAACAGAGAGTGGCTTTTATTACAGGTGTGTCTGACCGCTGTGTGTATGATGTGGAGATATCCTTTATACACAAAATCAAGCACTGTACACTAATCATTAATTGGGTTTGTGATAATTTAAATAAGATAAGACTCAAGCGTGACACTATACAAGCAGCAGTGATATATATATACTGAAATCTTTAAGAACCCATAAGAGTAAAAACAAGTCATCATTAATTGTTTGAAAGAAAGAAATCATTCGATAATAGTGTATAAAATGTCTAACCGCTTTTAAAAATGAAGTGCTGTTTTAAGTGTTTGGTCGGACTGATTTGTATCTTTTTGTTGCAGTGAATCCTTTCAGTGAATCATAATTTTATTATTATTTTTATTTTTCTTACTCTCTCGACAGACCATCTTGATCCAAAACATCTACCGTAACCCTCAGAACAGTGCTCAGACAGCTGATGCCTCACGCTGTAAGTCCCATTATTGCACAATTATCGCTTTTCTCATGCACTCAGCCGAATCCATGTTGTGTGATTAGTAAGAGGCGGAGCTGACGGCCTGGAGCATTACACACCACAGACGAAAGACTCATCAGTCCAGTAAATAGCTCGAGTTCCCTTTGTTTTTGGGAACGTACACGAAGAGGTGTAACACTCGTGGGTGTTTTGCAATATTTGCTCACCGAGGTCCTCCTGCAGCTCATTATATCGTAAAATAGCATCGACAGGAAAATACTGTAACACCGAGCTCAGGAGATGTTTAGAGATCTTAGATTATTAGAACCTCAGCTGCTGAGCTCCTCCAGCCCCCAGTACTCCTTTACGTTACAGTTAGTTAAGCTAACCTTAACCCTATTTGCACAGGCTTACTATGGATTTGGATTCTGTACCCCGACACCCTCCTAGTAGTCAGTCAGTTGTAGCCACAGCTGCTGTTATTGATGGCGTTCACAATAAGAAAGGATTGTAGCCAAAATATTTACAATCCAAAATATAATTTACTAATCCTTGTGTTCCCTCATTTTGTTTGCCACACGTTGTTAAATATGAACTAAATAATTGGAATCAAATTTGAAGAGCATATGGATGGTTGCCTGTCACTTTGCCTGTTGTTAATTTGAACACAGTCCTAGTAAACTTATTTATTTATTTATTTTAATCTCTGTTATAAGTGCAAATGTATGAACTGATTTTGCTCCTAGGTGCCGTGAGCGATGTGGAAATGCAGGAGCATTATGATGAGTTTTTCGAGGTGAGTCTGCATTGTGAGCATTCGCACAATTGCACCATTACACCCCCCCCCCCCCCCACACACACACACACTTTTCTAATATCATCCAACCTCACTTTTAGGAAGTCTTCACGGAAATGGAAGAGAAGTACGGTGAGGTGGAGGAGATGAACGTGTGTGATAATTTGGGCGATCACCTTGTTGGCAATGTTTATGTGAAGGTAAGAGACAGAACTGTGAAAACCATGTACTGATGTAGCTTTTACAAGAACACGCTGTGTATTTCAGTGATATTTTCTTGCTACAACAAGTAATCAATAACGTACAACGAGACGGTAGTGTTTTCTCACCGCGGGGTGTCGTGAATGGGCCGACGTTGTTCATTTGATAGTTAAAGAAAGAAAGACTTATTTCAGTGTCTATTTCTTATTTCAGCATTCAGAGTCTATGATCAGAACCGTGTCCATAGCGACGGTCTGTTATTCATAGCAGCAGTCTGCTATTCAGAATTAACGGACCACAGAATGCTGTATTTGACCAATCAGAATCGAGTATTCAGCAAAGCTGTGTAATAATGTAAAAGTGATGCTTTGTTGTTGGATTGCAACAGCTATAAACAGTCACTTCCTTTTTCTTTGCTAGATAGATTTTTTATTTTTTTTTTATTAGCCTTGGATTATGTGCCCTGTGACCAGACTTGCATATATTAGAAGGAATGGTTTAATATAAACTTTTTGAACGATCAGAGCTGCTGTTACAGAAAAGTAATCAACACCTTCTGACCAATCAGATCTGAGACTTCGACCACGCTGTGATATAACTGACTATAAGCTGATTTATTTGTTCCTCTATGCTTTAGTCCAGTTTCCCCATAACTTGCAGTTTATTATGTTCTCAAAACAGCTTCAGTATTTGTATATAAAAGCTATGTTTTCACCCGTGTTTGAACAGTTTCGGCATGAGGAGGATGCCGAGAAAGCTGTGATGGACCTGAATAACCGCTGGTTCAATGGCCAGCCCATCCATGCTGAACTGTCCCCGGTTACTGACTTCAGAGAAGCCTGCTGCAGGCAGTATGAAATGGGGTCAGTATGACAAGCTTGAAAAAGTACCGTGACCAGATTTATAATCTTGCAATAAAAAAAAAAAATTTTTTTTAATGCCCGTTTTGTTGAAACTGAAAAACTTAACCTCAAGTCACTTTATACAGGACACCTGTAGTGTGTTCTTCATTAAGTAATTTGTTAATGTAAGCACGTTTCCTGAATAGGATTATGTTATGGTTGTGTTTGAAAGGAAAAACAGCAGCGGTGACCTCTCACTCATGGTCACTGCAAGCTGTATCTGTAAAGTACAGCTGGAGAGCAGATGGCTTTTCTCGCAGCTATGATAATTTCATACCATCCCAGTGATATAGTGAGCTCACAAAGAGGAGTGTGTTTAGTGGAAACATGGATCTAAGATTACCATCAGGCATGGTACATTTCTCACACTACTTCTAAATGGTTTTGCTCAAGCAAGCCAAAAGCCAATTTTAGTATAACAGATTTTGTTTACACAACCTATGTGTGTATTCGATAAGATTTTTAGAGTGTTCACATTGTAAAATACATACAACCAAATCTGAATTGTGTGGGGGTTTTTTTCCCCTTGTGCAATAAATACAGTAGAACTAATGAAAGCAATGTTTGTGACTGCTGTCACCTCTGGTACTACATTTGCATGACTTCCTTCCTGGCCTGCCTTCATGATGGGTTTTATCTGTATTGTTTTAGCAGCAGTTTTCAATTGTCAAGCCTCACCAAATGACACCCAGTACTTGATTTGTCTGGTTAAATTAGCCTGAGCAACTACATAAAAACATTGCTTATATATGATTTTAATTTTCTTTATTTTTTTATATATATTTTTTTTTTATTTTTTTTTTTATTTTTATTTGCATTCTTTGAATCTAGCTTCTGAAATGACCCCCAAACTATCAGGGCACAGTAGCTTTTTCACCAGTGCACGATGTCTCACTGCAGCATGTTGTCTCCGCAGGGAATGCACTCGAGGTGGATTCTGTAACTTCATGCATCTAAAGCCGATCTCTCGCGAGCTGAGGAGGGAACTGTACGGACGCCGCAGGAAAAGGTACAGAACAATCGGTGGCAACTTTCTGTAAATACTAATGTGGCACCACAGGAGTGTTACTCTGTTCTTCATACTGAATGCCTTTTTTTGAATTTTCGTTCAGTGTATTTGTAAGCCTTGATGTTCTGATTTGTCTAAACCTCCAGGCACCGCTCTCGTTCTCGGTCTCGTGAGCGTCGCTCTCGTTCGCGGGACCGCGGTCGTCGTGACCGGGAGAGGAGGAGATCAAGGGATCGTGAACGCTCCGGAAGGTTTTGAATCATCACGTGAACCCTTTTTGGTTTTTACCCTTCGGTGTAGTGCTCTCCCCACCCCCAAATGACCGTCATTTGCTTGGAACATTGGACTTTGTTCTGTACCTTACTTTTACCCATTTTCCCCTCTTTTTGTTTTTTTAAGATCACACGAATATAAAAGTTCAGTTTCTCAATAAAAGTACATTGTTATTAATACCGTCTTTGTATTTGGTTTTGTCTTTATGGTTATGTCCGTGCTTGTTATGACTTGTAGGTCAGCTTTTTCTGAATGTACAGAAAAGTGTTAAAAATTGCATGTTTTGTCTTGTAATCCCTGACCTGGAAATTAAAACAGTTTATCAGGCATAACTTTAAATGCATTTAATATGTTGGCTTTCAGGTTTATTCATTCAATTACAAATATAGAAGACTCCTCAGCTGTGTTTTATAGCTTGGATACAAGAAGAAAGAGACTTCATCAAAAGTATGTTATTGAACTAATTCAGTATGTTTTTGGTTAGAAAAGATAAAAGGATTTGTAATACAAATAATGAGATGTGTGCTAAATGTTATTAGATTTTATTTGATCTTCCCAAAATTAGCTGATGTGTAATGGCAACTCATCATGATGCACAGTCACAAGCGTTTACAAGAAACAGCCACTTATTTTTGCTGAGCTTGGCAAATTGCATCATGTTGCAAAGATTTGTACACCGCTTTGTGTGTTATTGCTGGGTTAAAAACAAATGGATCCAGCCAGCAGCAACCCTGTCAAAGGGCAATCTGGTGGTTCCTTACCATTAATGAATGGGGATAAATTGTGTATAGCATGCATTTTGCTACACTGAATAATTATATAACTACAATGTGCACCTATACCATTTGGCCAAAGGTCACCTGACCACAACACCTGTGTTCTTTGAACATCCCAGTCCAGATTTAGTCCCCCTTTACAGTTAGAATAGCATCCCATCTTCAGAGAAGACTTCCCACTAGATTTTGGAGCATGGCTGTGGGGATTTGCCAGTTCATCAGTGACGTCAGACACTGATGTCAAGTGGAGGAGGATTGGGGTGCAGTTGGTGTTCCAGTTCATCCCGAAGGTCTTCAGTGGGGTTGAGGTCAGGGCTCTGTGCAGGACACTCGACGACTTCGACTCCAATCTTCTGGACCAGGTTTGGGCCACTTGGTTCCAGTGAAGGGAAATTTTAACACTACAACATACGAAGGTAGCTGAACAAGTGTGTGCTCCCGGCTTGGGGAAGACACATATGGGTGTGGTGGTCAGGTGTCTAAACGTTTGGCCATGCAGAGAATGTGGTAGGTGTACTTAAAGTGTTCAGTGAACGTAGTCTCTCAAACTCGTCTGCACATTTCCCAGCTGTTAGTTAATACCCTGTGTAGTGAACACTGCTCTATATTAGGATCGAGTTCTTTTTTTGGCTCCACGACGGTTTCCACATGTGGGCGTGGCCTGATCGTAATTTACACGCCTTCATTTCAGCCAATCACAGCAGGGCTGGAATGTTTTGCTAGAAAACAGAAAAATATCACAAAATTGTGATGCAGTTTAAACGCTTGAATTGGCAGCAAACACGTTAATTTACTGCCAATGCTTTTAGGGCGAGGTTTATAAAACGGCCAAAATATTTTCTGGGGAACTTTGCTTCCGGTTGAGCGTGACGTCACAGATCGGCCCCCTCTCTTTAAATGTGAAGGCTCCCGCTTACTCTGTCCATTCTGACTCAGGATTTTCTTATCACTTTGTCTACCCTCTGTGAAGGTAAAACAGCTTCTCTTCATTGATGAATCGAGGGAATTAAATATGCAATACATTTACTAAAATTTTCAAATTTTATATTGTTGAATAAGAGTTAAAAGAAAATTTTAAATGTTATTAAGGCTATTATTTCACTGCATGCAATTTTAAGAACGTTTGGTTCCCTAATTCCCTAATGCGGTTTTCTTTTTACTATTCGGTAATTATTTCTGCCAAAGGCTAGCTAAAATACTACTGATGGCGGGGTGTGCATCAGTGTCATTTTATTTATAAATATGGTTTGTTTCTGAGCCTAGTCTGGTGTACAGAGTATTGCATCCTGTTAATGTTTCATCAGATTTGCTCTCCGCTCATGATGATGGTGTTAAATGGTAATTTACTGCACGTGCCTCCAGTCACTGAGCTGCTCTCGCACATACTCCGGAAAGTCTTTTTTTTGTTTGTACACCTATAGGAATATTTTTTTTTTAGTTCGCATTAGTTAACTAGCTTTAAGGAAACGAGAGCGTAAAAGGATTTACACATTTGAAGGCTTTCGTTGTTTCCTCGGACGCACATGGCGATTTTTCCTTTTATTCCCGGGCCCTAAAGCCCTCCTCGTTCAGTATATGGGAATGTGTTCGGATTAGGTGACCGCTGTGGCCATGGCATGGCTGTATAATACACAATTTGGTATTGTTTTAATCAAAGGAAATTATATAAGCAGTGGTTGTAATGTGATTGTGTTGTGGGTGGCTTCCTCGGGGGTACGAGCTTTGCAGATTTGAAATAAAGTATTTGTAACATGTAGTCTGAAGGAACAAATGGGAGAATTGATTGTTCTGGCAAATATTTACAGCCTGCCTTAAGCCTCTTTGAGGGCAGCTCTTCAACACCTGAGCAACCAAATTAACCATATGGAGCAGAATCACTTACATGTGCCTTTTTATTATTATTATTATTATTATTATTATTGCGCAAACCTCAGTCACCAACTATCTAAATACAGATGGTATATTAAGTGTCCCACCAGGAGCGAACCACTGTACTATTCTCATGCATACCACTCTATCTGTCCCCCATGCTACTTCCCACATGTTATAACCCACTTGTAATCAGAATCTGCCACCGTAAAGAAATGGATTAGTGAGGCAAAGCTGGAGCTGCAAGACTGGTTTGAACACACTGACTGGAGTGACCAAAAAGGCTAAAAGTAACAGATCCAAGAAGCAAGTTGTGACTGTAAGGCAGTTTGGAAAGTCATGCTCAGGCATGCTCACCTGACTCTTCCTCACTCATTTAATACACCCACCTTTATAACAGCAAGAATCCAGGAAGCAGGGGTCCTGAGGGTGCTGTTATAGACATTTAAATATCTACTATGTAGGATTTTGAGGGAATCTGTTAGCTGAAATGGAGTATTTATTCCATAATGTATAATATAATAATTGATTAAGAACATAATTCCATAATTCCAAAATCGGTGTTTTCGTAAGCTTAGAATGAGCCCTTTATATCTATATAGGCCGTGGGTCTACCTCTACAGAGCCACCATGTTGCGTTGCTACAGTAGCACAGAATGGAGTGGCAGGGTGAATCCGGAAGGAAGACAAGGAAGAAGAAATGAGAGGAATCCGTGTGTTCTGGTACTAACCAACAAGTTCGAGAACCCAAATTATGAAAAATGGAAGTTCATACTTTATTGTTTATTTATAGTTATTTAGCATGAAAAAAGCAAGGGGCTGTGAATGTAAGTACAGTTCCACCTGAAATTATTTAACCCCCATTGCAAATTAGGTTTATTTGCAAAATTTAAATCAGGTTTAAATCAGGTGTCTGTGATGGCCACTGAATCATCCAGGACCTTTTCTGAAATGAGCCTTGATTGACTTTGAGGTATGTTTGCAAGTTCAATGTTAAAGAAACCCTGGCTACACCACCAGTGTATTCCTCAGATTCCTTGGGAATGCTGCCAGAAGCACCTGATAGCCACTGTACGTTCTAATATGCTTGGAAAAGCAGGGTTAAGCCCATGCTATAGGGTCTTGTTTGTGGACTTTAGTTTAGTATTCAGTACCATCATCTCCATCATCCTCCACTGTAAACACCCCTAGGTCAGAGTGCCAGTCTCCCCTACTTTTACATTTACACTAATAGCTGCTGTTAATTAAGACAAATTATTCATATATCCAATCTCGTACAGATTACCTTACTGAACATCCTCAGATAAAACTAACCTTAGCTTGTGTTTTGTGCTATATTTTTTGGCATAAACCTTTCATGAGGTTTTTTTCAATGTTTTTCATGAGGTCCTTGGTTAAATAAATCTACAACTGCAACCCATTTTATTTTTCTGTTTGGATGTTTATCTTCCTCCACTTCCTCCACTCCACCCAAAGTACCTACTGGTTTATGATTAATCTCATAATTCCACACCTGGACATACATCTGTGCACTTTCACAAGCAGATCTTGCCTGTTACATTGGAAATTATTTAAACATTTCCGCTTGTCCACAATGACTGATGCTTTTAAGTAGACACGAGGTGTCATTAGGAAGACTGTGATCCGGTAAGATGTTTAAATTCTATAGTGTAAAATTTCATTTTATTTTCTCATGTAATTGAGCAGATACCCTAATGCTAATCCTGAAAGTACAGATAAGAAGGACATTATTGCAAACCAGTTTTATTTATTCAGGCTAACTATGGGTGCCGTACAATTTCAAAATGTTTTTAGTTTTCTTGCCCTGAACTTTGTATCACTGTTTGTGTTGTTCTACAGCCTGTGTATTTGCTTTGGGTCTCAATCAAGGCCAGCAGTGACGCATCTGTCAATCTACAATTTAGACCTTTTAAAGGCCTCTATTTTGTAAGACTACAGCTTACGTAAGATATTTATGCTATGGCGCAGTACTGATGAACACACACATGGTGTGTCAGTAGCTTGATGAAGATTGTGCCACTTTGTCTTGAATTTCATTCTCTTTCTAGTGTCTGTTCCTATACAGTATTGCGCTGCAGCTACCAAGAAGTGCCGTTTGGTTACTCAAACTACTCACTAAGACGGGCAAAAGAAGGTGCTAGTTGTGCTTTTAACCTTAAATGGGGGGGGGGGGGGGTTCCCTTTCATAGCCATCAATTTCCTGCAGTATTTAATATCATTTTAATGTAAAATCCAGTGCAAAAATAATGGATACAGCAAACACTGAACTCCAATCAGTTATACTGTTAACTTTCTAATCACATGGGCATGCCATAAACATCCTTTTATATTTGTTCAAATGTATATAATCATACTTGAGGAATAGAGCTGCATTCCTACTGCCCCAGTGACTCTCAAGATGGGCACTGCTGTGTGTTATTTCTACAGAGACCGAGTCATGCTGAACAAAGTAAGGTGTGTTTTCTGAAAGCTGTCCAAACAGCTGCTGTGTGCTACTCACAACACATTACTTATGGCTCACTTCCATGTTGTCACACTGAATTCACACGCCAATGAAGGAGTTCAGAAATATTAATCACACACACACAGTATTATCACTGTTTCAATTCCACCATGTTTCATTTGTAAAGTAATTGCTTTGGTAGCCAGAGATGGCAACGTGCTGACCTTGCCCTCTGGTCAGTTCATGTCAAGGCAGTCAGCTGAGATGTGTGTTCACAGAGCTGGGAACAGGGAGTTACGTTTGCACAGCTGAAACAGTGTGTTCAATACAGATCATTTCCTTTCAGTCAGCTTCCATCCAGTATATTTATCCCTGCCAAAGCAAGAATTAAAACGCTTCACCGGTCACTGATCAGTTCTCTGCCTGTGGATTTGTGCCAGGTTTAATGGTTATGTAAGAATTCACAATGCCAAAACTCCTGTTTGATTAAATTGATTATCCAGTCTGGCGATATTGTACAGCCAAAAAGAAATTTAATTTTTTTTAAATCGGTTGACGGAAAATAGAGAAAATGAAAACATGTAAGCAATTTGTTAAAATGTTATGGCTAGATGTAATCTTTTTGGTCAGAGGCTTGCTTTTTAAAAATGACCTCCCCCCCCCACTATAAACCTGAATGCGTAAATCATCGTACTGTGACTTAAAACCAGGGAAAGGGTGTGATGTAATTTTCTTAGTAAAACTATTATGCCGTGTGGGAGGATATGAGTTAACTTCTCCCTTGTGTCAAAACGTACGGGGTGTAATCTTTCTGAGGCCAGAGTGAGTAGTGTAATTAGTAATGAAAGGCTGGCTCCAAGTCCACAAATCAAGTTTGGGTTTCTGTAGCATCTTTCAGTCTACAGATTCAGAGGAACTGACCTGACCTTCTCGTCATCTGCAGTGAATCATGCCTTCAGTGCCTTCCACTAAAGAGAATGATCTCTCCAAACCTGTCTGCCCGTTTGCTGGCAAAAAGACCAGCGGCACCACCAGCATCAGTGACTTACTGTTCCAGTCAAATGGGAGTGAAAGCACCGAGAATGACATTGGGAAATGGATCCGTCCTGACCTTCCCAGCAAGTGCACATGGAACCTGGGTGCACCGCACACGGACTCCCCACACACACACACACTCAGGTGAGCAACATTTAAGATTCCTACCTTAGTTCATTAGCTGATAGTTTTAGGATTGTAAAGAAGTATGTAAGAAGCCAACCAAAGAGCACTGATTGGGGGGGATTGATGAATCATGCTAAAGTGTAAAAACTCCTGGAATTGTAGTCTAATATTATAAACATAACACTGTAAACTAATTGACTATTCAGTGTATTCATAAGCATAAAATAAGATATCTAAAAAAAACTGACTGGGGGAAAAATTTACACTACAAATTACATAGCCATTGGTTGGGAAGATTTCATGTATCGAGTAGCAATCATCCTAAAGATGCTAAAGTTTTCTGGAACAATGTTCCCAACACTCCCAAGACCTTAAACATCCTTGTCAGCACACTCGTATTGATTAATATGCAGTCAGAAAATTCCTGGAACCACAATTAATCTTTCTTGGACATGTGAGTCATGTAAGATTTCACAATGAACTCTTGAACTAATGATCAGGAAGTTAAGAAAAAAGCCTGCAGTGACTTGGAGAGCTGCAGGATAACCTGAAAGCAGCTGGAACAGCAGTTCCACAGAACGCAATGAACTTCAACTCCATTCTCTCCTTTCCTACACATTTAGACAAATGTTCCTAAACTTTTAGACAAATTATAACACTTTGGAGCAATGTAGTGATTGGATGAAACAGAAATGGTACTCTTTTTGGAACTAATTCAACCTGTCAGGTTTTAAAGAAGGGTTGTGATCCCAAGGACCCCATACCCACAGTAAAGTACAGATGTGGGAGCATGTGTGATGTGGGGCTGCTTCTCTGCAAATTGTACTGGAGCAAATGGAAACAATGTATGGTGATATACACCAAATAGAGAACTTAATCTCATGGTCAAGAAACAGAATTGAGGAGAAGGATGTTTCAACAAGACAACTTGCGGAAAACATACAGCCAAAATACATGATATGCCCAAAAGTATGTGGACACCTGACCGTCACCTGTGTGGTTCTTCCCCTAATTATTGCCTACAGGGAAGCACATAATTGTATAGAATGTATTTGTATACCCTTACAATTTCACTTTACTGGAACTAAGAGGCCCAAACCTTTTCTAGTATGACGGTGCTCCTGTGCATGAATTGCGTTCCATTAAGACATGGTTTGTTAAAGTTTGAGTTGAAGAACTTAAGTGGCCTGTACAGATCCCTGACCTTGACACTATTGAACACCTTTGTGATGTCCTGGAATGGTGACTACCTCACTCATGTTATTGTGGCTAAAGGGGAAGAAATTGCAGCAACCACACTCCAAAATGTAGTGGAAGGTTTTCCCGAAAGAGTAAAGGTTTTTGTTGCAGAAATTCCAAAAGTATTTTGAAATGGGATGTTCAGCAAGCACATATATGGGTATGGTGTCCACATACATTTGGCTATATAGTGTAACTCAAGTAGTACGTGTAGCTAGTCTCGTAGTACACCTAGCCAATCAATTAGACTTGAGTCTAATTGAAAATTTAGGGAGGATTTAGAAATTGAGTCCATAGCCAGCAGTGGGAGCCTCATAACCTTGGGTAATGGAAGATGATTTGATGAGGAATGGGCCAAAATGGAACCACAATGCTGCAAAAAGCTAAGTACTTCTAGGCATTGATTGCAAAGCTTTAATTACCAGCAATGATTTTGCACCAAAGCATTACTTTTTGTGGTGTCTCTACTTTTTTCTCCTTTCGAATTTATTTTTCAAATATCTTTATGCTTATGTATATGCACTTTTATTGTTCATATTTCAAGAGCAAAGTCACAAGACATCATTTGTAATTTGTGGTTATGTGCACTAGAGGTTTATTAATAACTAACAAAATTGACTAAACACTTAGTTCTCCTTAATGTAATTGATTAATACAGTGAATATTCATTAATTAACTAGTTTATTTTTTCATTTCTCAGGAATCTTGCGCAACATAGTGAAAGGCTGCAGGGTGTCTACCACTTAAAAGTATAGTTTGTAGTTTTTAGAAGCTCCCTGCCTCCTGGGACGAGAGTCTGCAAGGCTTACACTTAATTCTCAACTCTGCTTTCACCTTCAGTGTTTTTTGGCTAGTATATGCTTGGCCAGAAAAAAATGTAAATTGAAACCTGAAATGAGAGAAACTGCGTCCTGTTTCATGCCAGTTTTACAAATCAGTTTTTGCTCAAATATCTTGCTTTGTGATTTGTTACATGTCTAAAACCAGAAATTACAGATCTCACCTTGAATATTTTATTGTTTTTCCTGTTATTGTTTCCACTTATGGTGAAGTCTGTTGAACCAGGTGGAACCAGTCCTTCTTAGTTTTCATTGTCTTTTAGTTGGTAAAGTAACTTGAGCTTCTGAATGTTTCTGCAGTTGTCTGGTTTGAAAACTAATCTTCTCAGCCTTCAGTAGGTCATAAAGTATGGCATTGTTGTTGTTCGACCCCATGGTGTACCAATAAGCTCCTTCTTTTTGTTTTTCTATAATATGGTCTCACTTAACACTATTTTGTTTTTATTTATTTATTTTTGCCATTTAAAGGACAAGTTCTCCTAGCGTCTTGCCCAACATCCTCAAAAAAATTGGGGACACACCAATGGTACGCATCAACAAGATCAACAAGACGTATGGGCTCAAGTGTGAGCTGTGTGAGTAGGAAGTCAAGACACCCTGCTGTGAAATGGCACATTTCGATATTTGACATTTAGTTCAGCATTTTTAGACCATGTGCATGTGCATGTGCAGTGGCAAAGTGTGAGTTCTTCAATGCTGGCGGCAGTGTTAAAGACCGGATCAGTCTGCGCATGGTTGAGGATGCAGAGAGAGCAGGCATCCTTAAGCCTGGAGATACCATCATAGAGCCTACTTCTGGAAACACTGGTAATGTATCTGTGTGTGTATGTCTGATAAATGCCAAAATTAAATAATGCAGGACCGATTCATACTATTGGTAGTTTGACTTGTCCACCCTGTGTCTGTGTCAGGTATTGGCCTTGCTCTGGCTGCTGCTGTGAAGGGCTACCGCTGCATCATCGTCATGCCTGAAAAAATGAGTATGGAAAAGGTACAACTATCTACTGAAGTGTACTAGTTGATATGAAATGTTTTATCAGATGTTATATAAGAAAATGAACATTGTGTGTTTAGGTGGACGTGTTGAGAGCTCTGGGCGCGGAGATAGTCCGCACACCCACCAGCGCCCGATTTGATTCTCCAGAGTCCCATGTAGGAGTGGCTTGGCGTCTGAAGAACGAAATCCCCAATTCTCACATCCTGGACCAGTACCGCAATCCCAGCAACCCCCTGGCTCACTACGACACCACGGCTGAGGAAATTCTAGAGCAGTGTGATGGTTAGCGTCACTTTCCTATACCAAGCCAGTGCAATTCTCAAAGTGTCCCATGCCTCACATCAAATACTAACACTGTGAAATTGCTGTTTGCCTTTATGCTTGTTTACCCATAGACTTCAGCTTCATTAACTTAAATGCTGAATACCTTGTAGTAAATGTACTTCTAATATCTCTTTCTCTTTGCATAGGAAAAGTGGACATGCTGGTAGCAGGAGCTGGCACTGGGGGCACCATCACTGGAGTAGCTCGCAAGCTGAAGGAGAAATGCCCCAACATTAAGGTGAATGCTGACACTTTGTGTTGGAGGACACCAGATTTTACGAGTGCTGTATAAAGCCTTAATCTGTTATGTTCATTTTTATAATATATTTTAAAACTATGTAATGCATACAGTCATATAAAAACTGTGATTTTCATTGTTTTATACAAATTTATACATTGTACTAGGAAAATGATTATTATTTACAACTGGGACACTTGTATCACAGCAGTCGAAATCTGATTTTTCTTTTGTTTGTTTGTTTGTTTTATAACCGCAATAACAGCATGACTCTATATTAATACAAATTGCAGCTTTATATTGACGTGCTCATTCTGATGGCTTCATTTCTATAGTAAAAACTGCATGAGTTTGCATGACGGACACTCCGATCTAATAATGAACATGTTTATAAAATGTGCTGTTATTTAACAAGGAAAAATCTCTCCTCATTGATCTTCCAAAGTTGCCAGTTAAGAGTTTCTAAGTAAGCTGTGTTAGATGAAATAAAGTTGGCACTTACATTGTAAGTTGTAACATGGAATAATGTGTGTTGTGGAAATTTCACAACAGTAAATGTTAAAACATGCATCAGGTTATATCACATAACCCCATTATTATTTAAAGTACACCTTGAAGTGCTTTGTTCAAATTACAAACAGTACCGGCTGCACCTGTTTATGTACAGTGTATATATTACATAAATGCTGACTGTATGTCTGTTGCATACCTGTATAGTATTACATGTCCGCTATAGATAAAAAGCATATAACTATGAACACTACAGTATACAGCCTCTCAAACCAGAAATTAATCTAGCAGGACAAGAATGGTGATCAAATTATTTAAATATAAAAGGAAAAAAACCCGATGTGTCTGTCAGATTATTGCTGTAGACCCAGAGGGATCCATTCTGGCTGAACCAGATGAGCTGAACCAGACGGATAGGACTCAGTACGAGGTGGAGGGCATTGGATACGACTTCATTCCTACCGTGCTTGACAGATCCGTGAGTGAAAGCTTGTATAAACGCACGCACACACATTCGTATGCAAACACACACCCGTTTAAAAATACCTCTCCTTATATAACAATGTTGGATAAGATCCCAAAAGGTAAGGCGACTTTACAAACAACTTAGTACTGACTCCTGGAGGTTAGGAAGTATGGATGTGTTACACTTTCAGAAGAGAGGGAGGAAGAGCACAGTAGAGCAGTCAGAGTAAAGATGATTAGGTTGAAAAAAGTTTTTTGATTTTCAGTAGATAACTTTGGCCTCCTTTTTTTTCTCCAAAGCTTATGTGACACTTTGTCACCGTCAAGCCTATCTTTAGATACAGGTTATACAACAGGGGTAATTCTAGGATTAAATCTTTAGTGGGGGCTTGGCCCCTAATGAGAAGGCATAATTAGAAATTTTTCATGCATTCATTGCCTGAAAAAATGTTTCAACCTCCTGTTTAATCACTCATTTCATTGGATAACACTTAATACTATGATATTTTACACTTAAGCACAAATGAAACAAATTTTTTATATTAGAGTTTTATATTAAAGTACTGAATCGCAATTGTATTCTGCCTGTCCGTATCTGCATGCGACAGCCAAAATAAGGAACACTGAGTACTTTATCTAAACTAATAAAATGCACTTCAAGTGCGTTACACAGGCGTTTACCTTTGAAAAGAATCTCACAGAGGCACGCAATGGCAAGCAGTGACGTGTAGCTGTTGTGAAAGTCAATGTCGTAGCAAATATTGATTTATTTTAACCATAAAAACTACTGTCATGCACACAAGCACTTGATACGAAGTTCCACAAAGCTCCAATCACATTTCACGGCATTCCAACATTGGCACACACCAACGCAGGTCTCTGCGTGCCACCGTTGTTTAAGTGTCGGGTAGACTTAAGCTAGATGGCAACTGTACAAGCAAGCAGACTAACATAATAGCATGGAAAGCTTAACGTTAGCCGATAAATTCTAGCAAACGTCAGCTAATGTACTTTGGCGCTATTCACAAATTTTATTTAGCACAGAACTGTAACCAGTCACAGTAATAACCAATTTAACCTACTAGAATTGTCGATATGGACCACCAACGCTCAAAGCAATGTGTTGCTTTAATTACCTCATATAGTTCTGTGTTTAATTAAACTTCTCAAGTTAGAAGGTTAAACAAGGATGGTCCATAATTAGCTCACAGTCTTACATCAACCATTTGACTGTGAATTTTTCTCTGGTTTGTTTTACTGCAGTTTAATTTGTTAAAAAAAAAAAATCATTTCTGCATCAAAATTTGTAAGCACCTTCAGCTAACTTTAAGCCATGTTGTCATTCAGTAGGTGTTTGTACATTACTTGTAATGTAAATTGTAATATTACTGTTGAGTGTTTCGAAGATATTCTGATGTAAAACTTGGATAAATCACCCGCTATTATGCTGTGTATTACTGGGAAGCTTGATTTAATTTGACTGCACCAAAGATAAATAGGTATTGATTCCTAACCCTGAGTTTGTATGTGTTCCTTTGTAAGGTGGTGGACAGCTGGTACAAGTCCAATGATGAGGAGTCATTCACTATGGCTCGTATGCTTATAAGAGACGAGGGCTTGCTTTGTGGTATAGTACACTCTAAATTGTTTCCTTGAGAAAAAGAAAAAAAAAAAAAAAAAAGACTCTTGGTGCTTTAGCATTTTTACGCAGCTATAGGACACATAAAGCTGGAGGTTGAAGTTGAATTGATTTTTACTGTCACACCTGATGTGTTTAGGTGGCAGTTCAGGTACGGCCATGGCAGCAGCAGTGAAGATGGCTAAGGAGCTGAAGGAAGGGCAGCGCTGTGTTGTCATCCTTCCTGATTCCATCCGCAACTATATGTGAGTAGAGAAATTCCAAGTTGTTGTAGAGAAAGTGAGGGGTGATGGAGGCTTATTTATGATTTGGCCATTTGTCATTTCCAATGCACCAGCCAGCTCTTCCCTATTGTGACATGTTGTGTCACAGGGCAGCATAACTCACTCGAAGGAAAGTGCCATCTACGCTCTTCAATGTACATGAGCTCAAGGATGCCTTTGATTGCTAGTGATTGACAGGAAAGAGTGTATGCCATCACTCCCACCTAGGGAACATGGTAAATTTTACCTACCTCCTGGCCACAGATAACTTTGGCATTGTCAGGACTCAAACCCAAAATGAATTCCATGAAGCTTGGTGGCATTGTGTAGCATGGGCAAAGGAAGAACCCAATAAATTTTGGAACAGATCTGAGTCACAGGACAGCTCCACGAAATTAGCAAAATTTAAACTGATTTGAAATGCAGCACTTGGCCTTGGTGAAAGTCTAATGCCATACATAAAAGATCCTGAAGAAGGCAGTAAAGTTCAAAACATAGCCAGTGAAGAACTACAATAACTCTGCTGAAATATATCCAGACATATATAGTGGTTGTGGTTGCAGATTTGCATATCATAGAAGAGTTGACCGTTGTCCTTGGCGGACGTCTGTGTTCTCAGTGACCCTCTATTTTCTAACGAATCCTGAAGGACCGAACTTATCAAATTCTATACTTATTCTATTCTCTATCCGTGAAAGAAGACCCTATTTTGGTTCTCATTGTCTTAAATAGTATCCAGAAAATCCCTGATTGAAACCTACAGAAATCTGATGGAAACCATTAATCAAGTTCTGTTATGTAATGGAACCTGTCAGAGATGTTCCTAATAGAAGGGTTTATTTTTTAAACCTGTACAAATATATTTGCATAGCTAACTCTGGGCTGATTAGCAGCTAACCTGTGATCCAGAAGTAGTATATTCTAGATGAGGTATTGGGTTTTAAAAAGGATGATGGTTTTAAACTTGACAAGTTTTCATATGGAAGCATTGCCATGGTTAATCATGCCAACAATTAATGTAGTGTTTTACGTAGTGTTTGAGTGATTTTAGTTTTCTAGTTATGTAGTTCAGTATGTGTGTCCTTAGTTGTGCTCAAAAGATATTAATTCACCTTTTTATTTAGGTCCAAGTTCCTAAATGACAACTGGATGTTCCAAAAGGGCTTCCTCACAGCAGAAGACATTATGGTTAGAAAGCCCTGGTAAGGACTGCATGCTTTTTAGTGTTGCACATAAGTGAGGTCCGTTATTATATGGATGATTTATGTTTTGCTTTAGCTTTGATAAATTGCATCTGAAACTATTAAACAAAAAGCACTTTGAACAAGGTTCTCTCTCTCTCTCTCAGGTGGTGGAATCTCAGGTTACAGAGTCTGAATCTTTCAGCTCCTCTCACTGTCTTGCCCACAGTCAGCTGTCAAAAAACCATCAAGATTCTGAAAGAAAAAGCATTTGACCAAGCGCCAGTCGTAGATGAGGCTGGGTGGGTGTCTGTCTTGCTCATATACATACATTCATGGCAGGGGTGCAAAATGTTCTTTTAAAAACAGCATTTGAATGCTAATTACTAACATGTATCCTATTCTGGCAGTGCAGTTCATTCTGATAAACACACACACACAATCTTATCCAATGCCACAAGGTTTAGAATCTTCTATTATCAGTATCCTGTTTATTGCCAAGTACGTTTTCACATACAAAGAATTTGCATTGGTGGCTGGTGCTTGAACAGTTAAAATAAAAGAATTTAAAAATAGATAAAATAGTAATATACATAGAATAAAATTGTAAAAAGTAAGAAACTAAAATGTACAATTTGGAAAAACAAACACATTTCAAAAGTATGTGCATGGGTTTATTGGAGGTCCAAGCTGTACAGAATGACCCGGAATGTGTAGGAATAGGTCACAGTATGAAGATGACATTAGAGCTATGACATGAATGTTTGAGGAAAAGAAAAGAATAAGTGCAATAGGTTAAATAAATGACCAAGCTCTACACGGTGTCAGAATGTGTAATAAACGTTCACAGGATGACGATGCATGACATGACCATGAAATGTGCAAAATTGCAATACAGAGTGGAAATGATATATGATATTATAGATTGAGAGTGTGGTTTTATACTCAGTGGGGGTCTCTGGCCTTATTGATGAGTCCAGCTGCAGTGGGGAAAAAAGCTGGCCTTAAGGCGTGAGGTTTTGGTTATAACAGACCGCAACCTTCTGCCATAGGGAGTGTCTCAAAAAGTTTATGTCCTGGAGCAGACGGGTCCGCCACAATCCTTTCTGCACTCCTCAGGGTCCTGGACTTGTACAGGTCCTGAAGAGATGGACGCTTGCAGTCAATCGAACTCTTAGCAGAGCGGATGATGCGCTGCGGTCTGCCCTTGTCCTTGGCAGTGGCAGCAGCATACCAGACCGTGATGGAGGAGGTAGGGGTGGACTCAATGAGGATGGTGTAAAAGTGCACCATCATTGTTTTCAGCAGATTGAACAACTTCAACTGCTACAGGAAGAACAACCTCTGCAGTACTTTCTTGGTGAGGGAGCAGATATTTGTCTCCCACTTAAGGTCTAAGTGATTAGTGCCCAGGAAGTGGAAATGCTCTACAGGGGTTACTGGGTAGTCAGGAAGGGTGATGGGAGAGGGTGTGGCAGACCTAATACTGAAATCTATCATTTCCACTACCTTTAGCGCATTGCGCTCCAAGTTGTTTTGCCTGCACCAGAACACCAGGTGGTCAATCTCCCACCTGTACTCGGACTCCTCATCAGAAAGTGAACTCCCATAAGGGTGGTGGTGTCTCCAAATTTTAGGAGCTTGACAGACTGATGAATGGAGGTGCAGCTGTTTAGGTACAGTAAGAAGAGTAAAGGGAGAGAGGACTCCACCTTGGGGGGATCTGGTGATGATGGTCTTGGGAGTCAGAGATGTGTTTCTCCCTTTGCATGGGTTCAGCTTTTTGAAGAGCTTGTTAACTTCTCTCTTTAATGGAGAAAGTTGAGGTCTGGGCAATTGGGGGTGGATTTGAGGTGGAAGTGAAGGGCAATAGCTGATTTTGAAAGACAGTGGGACTGTCCTGAGATCATCCCCTGTGATTCCATAAGTGACCATACAACTCATTCAGTTGGTTGGCAAGGTGCAGTGAGGGGCTGTAGGTTTGTGGTTTGTAATCTGTCGGAGTCCTTTCCAGACAGATGCAGAGTCATTGACTGAGAACTGGTGTTGGAGATTCACAGAGTACAGTCGTTTAGCTTCCCTCACTGTCTTGCTAAACCTGTTCCTTGACTCTTTAGACCTGTCTGTCCCCACTTCTGAACACTTCTTCCTATTGCAACCTTAGCTATCTGAGCTTATCCGTGAACCACGATTTGTCATTATTGTAACTCACCCTGGTGCGTGATGGTACACCGCAGTCCTCACAGAAGCTGATGTAGGACTTCACAACCAAGGTCTCTGGATCTGTGTGTCCAAATTATTGGTAACAGTCCTGAACACACCCCAGTCTATACAGTCCAAGCATGCCTGAAGGTTCGCTTAAGCCTCATTGCTCCATTTCTTGAAAGTCCTCAGTATTCTCTGGAGGAAAATATTCTCCTCACTCGTCAAGTATTTAATAAACTTTTTGTATTTGGGTAGGTCGAGGCTGAGGCTACTTTTTTGTTAAAGTTACCAAGAACAGTGACTAGGGAGTCTAGATTGATCTGTTCCACATCCAGTATCTGGTTAGCCAGCATGCACGCTGCGCATTGGCCTGCGGTGGAATGTAATCACCGACCAGAATGAATAAGGGGAACTAAGGTGGGAGGGGGGGAGGGAGTAGAAGGGTTTACAATTTATGGAAAATAATTCTAGGTCAGGAGAGCACCTGCTTATCTCTGCACCAGCTACTTTACATAAACACCGATAACACTGCCCTTTGTTTTGCTGGAGAGATTAAAAATTGTCTTTGGTCAATGAGAAAAGGTAATTTTTCAAATGAGGAAAAAAAAATTACTGATCCGTCTTGTGTGCTACATTTGTTTGGATATTTTAATAAACAGCGGAAAGATGGTGTAAACACAAACTTTTCAACTTGGTGCTTGGAAGTGTACAAGTGGCACCTATTGATTCGCTTAGTGTTTTTCCTCTTTCTGTGTATTAGGGTTATACTTGGTATGGTCACCCTGGGGAACATGTTAGCCTCTGTGCTAGCTGGAAAAATCAAACCATTGGATCCTGTCAGCAAAGTGCTCTACAAACAATTCAAACAGGTTTATTACACCGCCATCTTTATTTGCCTATTAGCCAGTGCTATGCTATGCAACAAAACTAAATTGCTAACGTGATGCCTCCTTTTTCTCAGATTTGTCTGACTGATAACCTCGGAAAACTCTCTCGGATCCTGGAGACGGATCACTTCGCCCTGGTGGTGCATGAGCAGATTCAGTGTAAGTGCACAGTCTTTTAAAATGTCATGACCTCCTATTTCCACCCCATAATTAGTGCAAAAGGGTACAGTTTTCCCCGAGATAAGGACTTTTCAAGGGTAGGAGAAGTTCAGTGCAACAAGCTGGTTGGAAAATAATTGTGGCATGTTGCTCCAAGCCATGGTGACCCCAGTTTCTCACAGTGTGACATTTATGTTCTAGTACCTGTGCAAGTTTTTTTTGGCCAGGTGTCCACTTTGAACATACTGTTCAAAACAAATATTTGCTTTCCCTGGCTCCCAGACTTGTACTAATAATGGGAAGGTGACTGCTATTGAGAATTATTTATCCACTTGTGTATACACTGCACTCGTAACATTTCAATGCTACAGCGTGATCACAGGACATGCGTTTCAAAAATGTAATGTTTTGTTTTTTACAACTAAATTGCATTAAAATCTGCCTCTGAAGGTGATTGAGCGATGGACTCATTTCACCAAGGAGAATTATTCCCTGATTTAACTAGATGGAAACGGCGGCATCGTTTTTACCTATGGCCAAATAAAGTGGTGCAGCTGAGACAATGTCACCATATTAATTTCTCAGTGGAACAAGTTCTCTACATACATAACAGAGATTTTTTTTTTTTATAAGCATCAGCTCTTGGTAAGTGACCTGGCTCTTGGTGGGGCAGGATGGCATCAATAAAGATGTAGACGCTGGACTTAATTTTGTTTGAGGTCATCACACTTAACTTGCTATAGTGAGTTGCTATAGGGTAATATCTTGTGAAGTTTTAGAGTAACCATGTCGGTCTCATCCAGCATGCAGTCTAGCACCCTTGTTCAACCATACAGCAGGTATTTTTCAGCAAAATTTTTAGCCCAACTACATAAAAAAAAAAAAAAAAAAAAAAAAAATCTACAAAATACTCAAAATATTTTGGGCATTGAAAGAGGAGAGAGATTTTTCTCGATGAAGGGATGTGTATCCATGATCATTTGCTATAAATGAGGTTTACTGCTTGTTTGTCAAATGGTAACATTTAAAAAAAAAATTGTTGGTTAAAAAGAATAGGTCATTAGTATTTCAACAGAATGTAAATATATGAAGCTGTGAATGAGGTCTTTATAAAGATGAACGTTTGTTTAATAGCTGAGATATATGGTGTAGTAATATTGTTAAAATCATATTTTTGGGTTATGCATTCATTAAGTCAATGCCTTCTTATTAGTAACCAAAAATATGGCCTAACCTTGCCCTTTCCTTTCAGACTTGACAGACGGGTCCGCCATAATGAAGCACATGGTGTTTGGAGTAGTGACCGCTATTGACCTGCTCAACTTTGTTACAGCTCGTGAGAAACGTGAGCGATCCTTCTCTGAATGTACAGATGAGCAGTGAGAAGGGTCGGCCATAGCTCATCTCTAAGAGTTTTGGGGCATTAGAGGAAAATATTTTGTGAATTGAGGATGTCCGAACATTCTGCAATGGTTTTGCTTTCGTGTCATTTGATTTGCCTTTTGTGTAATTTTTTTTTTTTTAATTTATTTTGATCTACCAAAAGATTTAAAAGAAGTAAAACTGAGAAAAGTCAAGCTGAATTCCAATTTTGATTTTAACTTGTTTAATTATTGCTCACATGTACAATTAAGAGACATATTCGACCATATTTAGATAAACTAAATTGAATACGTTGTTCTAAATCCTTTTTTCAAGAAAGTTTCACGTTTGTGTCTTGTATTGCATTGTGTTGTGTTGAGTATTATTAAATGTTACTGTGTACAATGTTGTGTAAGAGCTCGTAAGATGTCTTTGCTCTGAATAGGTGCTTTCATGCAGAATCTTTTGTCCTATCTCAATTTCCATTTTCCGGATCTTTTTGTTGTTGTTGTTTGTAAAGAAATTACTGTAAACTTCTAACCACTAGGGGGCAATGTGCTTCCCTTTTTTTTTTTTTTTTTTTTTTTTTTTTTTTTTTTTTTCTTCTTCTTCTCTTGGTGGTTATCCAGAATCAAATAGCCTGGTTGACACAGCAGCATATTTCAATAGAGGTGTAAGAACATCAGTGTGCTAATAAAAGAGCAAATACAAAGTGTTGGATGTCATTCCTATTGCATGCACTATGCTGTACTGTTGTTGGTGGCAACAGGTTTGAGCGGCTCATTCAGTCATTTTCATCAACTGCTTTATCGTGTGGCCTATCACATGAACCCTGGTTGTGAGGTTACAACACACCTTGAATGGCATATCTGTCCATTAAAGAGCACCATGCACACACTATATACATGCTCATTTATACCCAATTTAGCATAGTCAATGCTACCGGCATGTTCTTGTGTAGTGAAAGGAAACCCATTGGAAACTCCACACAGGCAGTAAACTAATTGGGAATTTGCTACTATTCCTGAAGACCTAGTTAAATCTGAGGTCAGAAATATCATCTAGATTGTGTTAAATATGTTCTAAAGTGGATTTATTTTAAATCTAGTAAAAAAGCCTTGGAGCAGGCCATGTTTCATGTGAGCTTACCAAATCTATTATATTTTGCTTGTGTGTGTATTATATTTATATATATATATATATATATATATATAATATAACATTTCAAAGTTCTGCAATTTTAGCTCTCAGGCTTTTGGATAAGCAAAAATATACCTGACCTAGTATTAAGCCTTTTGAATGATCAATCACCAAGTCTATGAATGCAGACAGTCCTTATTTGCACCAGGTTAGAGTGACATTCTTATAATTGTTGTGGTTCCTCCTCTCACTGTTCAGCCCATTGAGAAAAAAGCCATGAGCAGTCAAAAGCTGCTGAGTAAGATGAAAATGTATCCAGGGCTTAAAGGCCAGTAATATCTGGCCCCTGACTGCCCTGATGGAAAACACCCAAGCAGTCAAGCTAGCTTGTGTTTGTTGCAGCCATAGGGCTTTGTTAGCTGGAAAAAAGGCCTCACTGGTGCATTTTGGTTAAGCCATCACATGGGTGAAGCGAATGCTCCCAGGATTACCTAAATACCATCCATCAGAACTGGCATCAGAGCAAAAGTTTGGGACAGTCCTGACATGACTGTAGCCACCCAAATCACAGACACACAGAATGTGTGTGTTAAGGACAGTTATTTAACTAAGCGTATTTAATACAGCTTGGTTCTTAGTTCACTAATAATGACACACTGTTTGGTATAAGCATCATCATTGGATTCAATGGAATTGAGATGTATCTGATTTAGCTTTTTTACTGAATGCAACTTAAAAATAAATATGATGCATGATGAATAAAGCATGTTTATGGTTGAGTCAGTGATCAAGTTACTGAGGCAGTGTTTTACTTTTTTTCGTAGTTCTCATTGGCTCATTCATCATCAGTAACCCCTTTATCCTTTCAGATGTCTCAGTGTATCCACAGACTATTCCAGATATAGTGGATGCAAGGCAGAAGTAAACTCTGGATGACACACCAGTCCACCATAGGGTACCATACACACACCCTTACCCAGGGTGAATTTGCTGCAGTTAATCTATCTACTGCCATGGCTTTTTTTTATTTTGGGGAAATCAGAGGACCCTGGAGGAAACCCACACAGACACAGAGTGTACATGCAACACTCTGTATGTTCATGTCACATCAGGATGAAGCTGTAGTTAACTCCAGGAAGCATTTGCATGCTAACTACTATAGGAAGTAGCCCAAGACGTAGCTTCACTTGCCAAACCATGACCTATTCCAAATTTCCCCAGCCATTCACCTTCCATCCTTCTGCTCTAGTTTGTTTTGGCAGCTAGGACCAGATTGTCGTCAGTGCCATTCTGCTGACATTAGCATTCCCACCATGATCTCATGCCATTCCAGATGGATCCAATTGTAAGCCCCCTTTTCTGGCTCTTTCTGTATATAAAGGCAGGTTGTGGCCACATTCAAGGGTAGTACACACCCTTTGACAACTCCTGTCTACTCTTGGATCCTTGCACAGCCTCTTCTCATCTTCCTATACTGCACTTATTCTCCTCAAGCACACTCTTTCAAAGGGTGTTCAAAGCAAAGGCTCAAAAGTGGACCAAGATTGACCAAGCAACAGCAAGCTGAAAAGTTATGGATATTGCCATCCAGTACCCGTGGTTCAGACGCACCCTGAGCTACCCCTCTCGCCTCTTTGACCAGTTCTTTGGAGAAGGTCGGTTTGATCATGACCTGTTCCCCTTCACTGCTTCCACCTTCAGCCCTTACTACCGCCACTTCCTCTTCCGCAGTTTCCTGGACTCCTCCAACTCTGGCATCTCTGAGGTAAGGGGCTGGTTGGCTGTGGATTAAGAGTAGGTTTCAGAGATGTCTCAGGGATCCAAAACTCCATTTCTGAAGGATTTCACTGCTCTCGACATGCCTGATCCAACTTATGAAGGGCTTGATAATTAGCTCATGAGTTGTATCAGGTGTGTTTGGAGCAGGAAAATGTTGAAACTATACAAAGCAGTTGGCCTTTATGACGAGGTTTGGTCAGGTGATGAAGTATCTATCAGGAGCGTTGAATTAGTGCAACTTCCATAATGGAAAATAAGCGACCAATGAAGTTACCGACATTGCTTTGGAGTTGCTTTTTTCTACAAGTTGTTATATAAAAAGCTCATGTGCCTTACATAACAGAAATTGCACTACAACATGAATGGATGATGAAAACTAGCCAAAAGGAAGAGTGAGTAGCACTGGTCTATCATCTAAAACTAAAAATGGTAGAAGTTGAACTGATAGTGTAAGACTTTAATGTAATCTTAACTGGTACTTTTCGCTTAGGCCACTAATCTGCATGTGACTTGCATGTGATTATTTTAATCCATAGCATCTTTTTGTCTCCAGGTGAGGTCTGACAGGGACAGGTTCATAGTTTACCTGGAAGTAAAGCACTTCTCCCCTGAGGAGCTAAGCGTAAAAGTGGAAGATGAC
The DNA here is from genome assembly GCA_030068235.1 of Notoglanidium macrostoma. Classification (NCBI taxonomy): domain Eukaryota; kingdom Metazoa; phylum Chordata; class Actinopteri; order Siluriformes; family Auchenoglanididae; genus Notoglanidium; species Notoglanidium macrostoma. Next base: position 8,591,987 of record JAQQZR010000010.1, read on the forward strand.
TATGTGGAGATTCACGGCAAGCATGGGGAGAGACAGGTAAGCTGACTTTTGAGCTGTGCTTCGAGGGCCCATACTAGTATACAATATCTTCTCTTTTTATTTGCAGAATACTGTTTGTCCTAATTATTACCCAGTTGTCGTGCATTGGTTATAGCTTTTTGAACAGGGTACCTAGCAGTGGTATGTTAAGGTTGTATATGGGCTGGTAAAGGATAGCAAAAGAACACAAAGGTGCAGCACCACTTAATTTTAATGTATATGATGAGGAATCTAATTCATTCCTTTGTGTAATATGAACGGCCAATGTATTGGCTTACTGATACCCAAGCCATTTTGTAAAATGACTTGCAACAGTACAATCATCATTAGTTAGATATGATTCACATAAATTGCGTAGTAATGGACCTCATGAAAGTGATTTAAAGGAATAGTTGTATTGGAAATTGGGGTGATAAGTTTGCTACCCACATGGCCTTGCATTTGATCACCGTGGAAATGCCCCTCTGGCTGACTTTTTACGATGCTTGGGCTCAATTTGCATGTGTGAATAAAATGACAGGCAGCTGGAGCTTAGTTATTTAAATCAACCATAATTCTCTTTCTCTAAGCAGAATGCCTAGACATCAATATGCAAATTTCTAAGGGCAAATGTGTCAAGTGATGAGAGTAAAAATGGTATTGTGATGACTGTGCCTAAGAATCTTGACTCACTGGTTAGATGGGGTGACTTATGGTGTAGTTGTTATAGTGTTATAATGTTGATTACAGTGATTAAAACAAAGCAAATTAACAGAATGAATAAAATGTAGTTGTAGTCATGAGATAACCATTCCTGAATAAAGGCTTTGCAAATAATTCAGTTATAAGGTGGATGCAGGATTTGTACTGTGCTGATTTCTAGAATTTGAATATGGTTGAAGTTTTCTCCAGCATGTGAGAGGCAGTAATCTGTCAGATCTAGAGAAAGCATCTTCCCACATCTTCTTTTCCTGCTCCATGGTCTGAGTTCTTTCTGTTTTCTCCCCCTTTCAACTTAACTTAATGTTTTAAACAGTGAACAGATTTGAGGAAACAGCTTGGAATGTTTTCACCAGATTGACGTAGTCTCTGCGTCATGAGTGAATTGTCCCTGTGGGAGTTGGTAAAGCCTTGAGGGTAATGTTTTATGGATTAAACCAACTTTACTGCATATCTGCTTATTTTTGCATATTTGTAAATGTGCTGTTTGTCTGGCTTTTGGGATAATCCTACATCTAATTAGACAACAGTCATTTATTAAATTGTCCTCAGCTAGGATATGGTAAAGCAGTGTTGTAGAGATATAATGTATATAAATGACAAAACAGACATAATGTCTAGATGACCTGATTAATATGTTTGGGTCATTGCCTTACAAGCCAATACATTATGCCTGCACTGTTCTATTGTGTAAACTGATGACGTTTCCTCTTAGACATTTTTGATCCTTCAACAAAAAGACCACTCTTTCATCATAAACCTCACAACATGAGTTTATGATTCTCACCATCATTATCTTTTAATGCTTTCTCAAACCATCCCGTGAATGTTATTATTTTCCAACGCTGTCCCTGAAATCCATCCATCCTCTGTTATTAATTCCTCCTCATGCTCATTCACCTCTCCTTTCTTCTCCACCGTCTCCCATAGGACGACCATGGCTACATCTCACGGGAGTTCCACCGCCGCTACCGTCTACCCTCCAACGTTGATCAGTCAGCCATCACTTGTACACTTTCGGGTGATGGTCTGCTCACCTTCTGTGGCCCCAAAACAGGTGGCTCAGAATACGGGCATGGAGATCGCTCCATTCCTGTCACCCGTGATGACAAACCCATTCCTGCCCCTTCCTCTTAGACAAGTGAATGAGGGGGCATAAGCGTGGCTCAGCAGGGGCTCTATAATTGTTGAGATAATTATAATCTAGTATAATGGGGAGAAACAGATTAAGAGGAATGGATGGCCACTGATTGGAAAGTTTTCAAATCCAGCAACTCCAGACTAAAACCAAATTTAGGAATGAAATCAAACAAGAAAATGTTAGGTTACGATATTAGTTTCTGTTAAGTAGGACTGTGGTTTGCAAGAGGTTCTATATACAACCATCCAGATTCTTAACTGTTCTTCCTTATCTGTGTCTGATTTTTTCTCGCTTTAGCTTGTACATCACCTGATTTCTTTTCTTTGCTCTCTCTCCTCTACCCTTCTTTTACTGAAACGCCCCTCACCTGAGGCATGTACTAAAAATATTATCTCAATAAAGTTGTATTATTAACCAAAGCAAAAAAAAAAAGTTTTCTTGTTTTTTGTTTGTTTGTGGGGGTTTTTTGTTGTTGCAATTTTCAGCTGACCATGTTTGAGTGAGTTTGTACTTCCTGTAGACTCGAATTCCTGCAGGCTGACAGGAGTGACACCTAATGTAGTCTTCTGCTGTTGTAGCCCACCTGTATCAAAAGTTTGACATGGTGTGCATTCTCAGATACGTTTCCATCCATCCATCCATCCATTATCTATACCGCTTTATCCATCTGGGTCGCGGGGAAGCTGGAGCCAATCCCAGCATCTTCGGCTGAGAGGTGGGGTACACCCTGGGCAGGTCGCCAGTCCACCACAGGGCCAGCACAGACAAACAACCACACATGCTCGCTTTCACACCTATGGGCAATTTAGAGTAGCCAGTTTACCTAATCTGCATGGCTTTGGACTCTGGGAGGAAACCGGAGCACCCGGAGGAAACCATGCAAACCAGATACATTTCTGCTCACCGAAATAGTAAAGATGATGATAATCAAAGAATGATTATTTGAGATACTGTGGCCTTGCTGACAGTTGGAACAAGTCTGACCATTCTCTTCTGAACTCAGCATTTTCTGAAATATTCAAACCAGCTTGACTGGAAAAAACAGTGATAACATGATCACTGAGATCACAATTTTTACTCATTCTGATGTTTGATGTGACCAGTTCCTGAAGCTCTTGTCCTGTATCTGCATGATCTGGCTGACTGGATAGTTGCATGAATGAGATGTAATGGTGCTTCTAATGAAGTGGTCTGAGAGTGTATGCTCAGCATGGCACCTACTTATATCTGAGGCCCAGGTAAAGCTAGCACATTTAAAATTCATTTGAGGGTTAAAAAAGAAATTTGCCAGCAACTTGACATCATTCATCCTTTTATATTTACAATGAATGAATAAATATTTCTTTGGTTTGGCATAGAAATATCAGTAGTGACATGCTGACATAGGAAGAGTAAATACAAATAGTACACAATACAAAACACACAAAGTGATGACTGATGACTGATTAAATATTATCATCTATCCACTCTAAACACAGACAGATTATATTGTATTGTATGTATCAAGCAAAATAAGGAACATATAAAGAATAATTATTGCTTATTTAAATACATGAGAAAAGACATTCAACAAGGACCTTGGATAAGGTGCTTGAGAATAAAAATAGCCATTTTTGCTCCTCCATTAATAATTTTCCACACTTAACAGCAGTCAATAACATTGACAATAACAATAACAGTCATAACAAGAAATGTGTATATCCTCTGGTTGGACCTTAGTAATCATATTCTCAAAAGTATAGGAATATTCCTTTTTCATGTAGTCATTTTGCAGGTGCTCTTATCCAGAGTGACTCATAAACCCTTCTTCTAAGTGCTCTCTCCACGTTAAAATGATAGATTTGTCATTTCTACTGTAATCATGTAACTTCCATTACTACTAATGAACATCAGTATGAGCTTGGTTTTATCTGCAGCCGTTCCTCCAGGAGCAGTGTGGTAGAATCCATCATGTTTGAGGAAGAACAGCTAGAAGTGGAGCACAAATAGGTTGCTGGCAGACAGGAGTGAGATGGTGGATCTTGTCGAGAACAGAGCACACTCAGAGGTGTGTGAAGGAGTGATGAAGAGTTGTAGTGAAATTTGCGGTAACCTGAAGTTGATAAAGAAGTTAAGTGACTCTAAAATAGTGGTGCTGAACAGATGGAGTGATTCTGGAGAGCCGTAGTAGGAGAAGGATGAGGAGAATGCTTTTGTGGCAGATGGGGATGATGGCAACAAATATTAGATGTCCTGCAGGAAGACAAGTAAAGAAAAATTGCACTAAGAGCGTTAAAAACTGTAATTATGGTAGCAACCTAACCATAATATTTTCACACCTTTGCGCATCAAAAAAGGGGAAAAACTATTAATTTAACTTGCCTTTTTATATAACATTTGATTCAGTGATTGAAATGTATCATAAAATTCATATTTTTGTGAACTAATGATAGCATGGAGGAACAGTACAGTAATGTACTGGAAATACCTTTAGGTTCATAAATATAGTACGTGAAAATATGCAAAGTGTTTTTTAATGTGCAGGAAGATGTAAATTGTAAAAAAAAAAAAAAAATAGACAGGTCAATTAGACCAATTTTTGTATGTATGGTGTTCAAACACAATAATAAGTTTTAATTTGTAAATATAATTTTACAAACTGATTTTTCTTTTCTTTCCATGGCATGTTAGTTGATAAAATAACTTGTCTAGACTCTTACCATTGATGGTGCTGAAGACCCTCAGTCTGACCATGGAGAGTGTGTTGGAGGTTTACTGGGGTGTTCTGGGTTGGTTATCGGGGGCCATGTGTACTGCACAGGAACTTTGTTCAAACCAAACTGGCCTGTTGTGTTACCATTCTTGCTCAAATACTCATGAAAAGCCCACTGACCTGTAAGAGTGTTAATGTAGAACAAAGACATTTATTCTGTTCAACAGAACTGAGTGTATTTTAAAAGACTAATATGATAGCTATTATATCAAACTAAGCTTATAGAAAATAACAGATAGGGTTCCGGTTCGGGTTTGTTGCACTTCCATTATGTTGGTATACCATTACAAGGAAAGCTACAAATCGGGGTCAGGTCGGGGGTGCATATGACATGATTGACCTTAATTTAATTTTCCATACATCGCAAACACATGCAATTTTGCACGTGCAGGGGTGTGTAAACTTTTTAGATTCCCTGTATATCAGGGTATACATTTAGAATTTATAACATTACTCACAACATTGAATGACATGTAATATATGCACTTCTGTTTTAACAGAATCTATTAGAATCTGGTAGAGAATAATATTAATGGGATAACTATATCAGATTTCTTTGTCATGAACGTTTATATCTACGATCTTGTACTAGAAGTTACTCTGATCTTACCGTGGGGCAGTGAGGTGTCCGAGGCTCTTCTGCCCGCCTGGAAATTGGGAACTTGCAGACTTGTCTGGAACCTCAGGACGGACGAATGAATGAAAGGGCCTCTTTCTGATTTCAGTGAAAACGCATGCTGTCCCTGAACATGGTTCATAGAGAGTTGAGGGTCTAAAAGAGCACCAGGGGACGAGGTGCTGGAGACAGTGAAGTTAGAGGTAGGAGAGCTGTCTGCAGTGGCACTGTCCACTAGATCCACCACAATATCTGTACATAGTGACAGACAGAATTGTAGATTTGAAAAATATTTTTAAATGATTATAAAACTGTTAAAAATACTGCAATAAATTGTTTTTCAAGAGCTGAAGACAGTTATTTTGCAAGAAAAATTCTTACAATTGTTTTGTTCTATGTGAAGAGAAAATGCGTTTTATTCTGTAGTAATGTTGATAGAATATACTTATTATTACTTTAAATATCATTGTGTACTTATCCTCTCTGGTGTTAACATTCTGTATGTAAAGGCTGTTGCATACTGTTATATATAATTGATTAAAATCAACTTTCATTCATATTTAAGAATACATTATGTTTTTAGATACAAACTGATTTGTAGCTGTTTGTGAAATCCATATATTTTCCTTAAATTTCTATTCATACATCAACAGTGAAGATCTCTCTAAACAATATATCTGAATTGTGCTAACTTTTCATTATTGCTAAATTAAAATTAAATATTGCACTGACATAGACAGGCATCCCATCCTCCCTCCCAGTCATCCCAGGATAGGCTCACAATATGCAGTGAACAGGGACGATAATAAAACAGGTACTGAAAATGAATGAATGATTAAAAACAGCTTTTTATATTTGAAATTTGGCTTATGGGTCCTGAAATAGTGTTCACCCAGACTTAATAACTAGCAAATGTCTCCTCATTTTGAAACATTCCTATAACAGTATCACGCAGTTCCAGGATACTTACTTGGTGGCTGACACCAGCTTTTAAAGGATGTCACCTCAGAGTCAGTGTGTCTGTGTATCGAGCCCCTGTTTTCAATTGTATAGCCCAGAGGTAACTGCTTCTTCTCTTCATCTACGTTTTTAACTCGGCCCGCTCTGCTTAATCCAACGTCCAGTAAGTTTCTGTGAGAGGGAGAGTTTCTGTACTGTAACATGGGTGGACTTGCATCTAATGAATTTCTCAACGCTGCTAGGGTGTAACATGACTTTTTAGCCCAATCTGGAGCTTTTCTAATTTGTTCCTGTCCATTCATCAGTCTCTCCAGCAAGAGCAAGTAAATGGCAGAGAAGTGGTTGTAGCTGTCATTCTGTAAAGACTAGAAAAATAAATACATAGGTAAAGCATTTTAGTGGGCAAAGAAATATCACAATGACGTCCCAACTGTTTAAGATGCAATTTTAAGCTGACTAAACATTTTTTGTTACAATTTTGTTACAATTGTTACACTGACATTACACTTAGATACTGGAAGCACATGCAGAATGACCCAAGCTCAGCTTACTTCAATGGTCCTCTGCTTGTCAATGCCCAGCTTCTGCATTACACTGAGCACTTGCTCATTGTAACTCTTTGCCTGGCAATGCCTCTCAGGCTCAGGATGGTTAACTAAAACCTGGCACACCGCTACCGGATCAGCTTTCATCCAGCAGTGTTGCTTGATTTGCGCCAGACTGATACGTTTGGCCGGATCCACCACCAGCATCCTCCGTATCAGGCTCTCACATTCTGCATAAGAGCGGAGGAAGAGGAAGAATGCTGAACTAGCTCAACATAACACACATATCAATTAGTCTTGGTTTAAGAGTGGGTAGAATTGGTACCCTGTGACATGAAGTAAGGTATCCTAAAGCGTCCGTCTATGACACGCTGTTTCAGGGCTGGAAGTGAGGCAGCATCGAAGGGCAACGATCCACACACCAGCACATAGAGAACCACACCTAGACTCTGAAAATCCAAAAAGATTTAACGGCTCATAATGTTCACATCAAACACCAGAATGGGGGGAAAATATGATGTCAATGACATTGAACTTGGCATGTTTATTATGAAAGATTTTTGTGTTTTTGTATTTTGAGTTCATGAATCTCCTGGGATTTTCATAAACAAAAGTCTACAGGGTTTACATAGAATGGTGCAAAGATTAAAATAACATCCAGTGAGTTTTTGTTGGAACGAAAAAGGCACATTTTACATTCTGTCTAGTTATAAACTATGGGCATGAAGTTCACCTAAAACATTTACCCAGATGTCTAGTTCCGGTCCCTCATATTCCCTTCCCTTAAAGATTTCCGGTGCTGCATAAGGCGGACTTCCACACCAGGTATTCAGAGGCTTTCCAGGTACAAAGAAATTTCCAAAACCAAAGTCTGAGGAGCACAGTGAGAAAGCATGACATCTTAATATATAGTAATCTACAGTGATTCCTGCTACAGAAATACCCACGGTCTCAAAAAACAAATAATATCAATTCTTGTCATGTCACTATTGAACCCTTGCCTCTGGAACTTGCTAATTCCAACATATTTAAATTGATCACTAGCAAAACACCCCTTGTTAAGTATTACCATTACATAATACTATACTAAAAGTAAATACCACATATTGGTCCAAAAGAAAACACAGAGAATGTTTAGAATATACTTTTAACATATTTTAAACAGGGTTCATGCTAATTTGAGTTCATTGGTACTAACTAAACCATTTGGGTTTGCTCTACTATGTTCTAATATTATGTACTACAAGCTCCATGGTTTTCTTTCCGTGGTGTATTGCACCATGCTACTCAAGAGGGTTATACATATGCTCAAATATGAATCATGTTAGTTATGTGATTTGAGACACAGCTACACAGCTGAGTCTCAGTGCCATTACCAAGCCTGTATTCTGGTAATCTTCTTTCTGGTTCTCTAGTGTGTGCATTTTGAACTGCTTCCTTTATTTTTGGACTTCGATATAAATTTATTTGCACTGAGGTTCGGGATTCAGGCTGACGTTCCTGAATAATGATTTATGCTGGGATCAGACTACACAAATTCCGACCAAGTTTGATATGATTTTGTCATGGCTGACAAATTTCCAGTGTCCAGTGGCCCAAATATAAATGTCGGGAACAACAAACAGGCCTTGTGGTGTGACATGATAGAAGAAAAAGTGATGTGGCATCTGGGACGCACATGTTGTCAGTCTCCCGACGCAGTGTTGTCAGTCTCCCGACAAAGACATGGCAAGAATTTATGAGATGATTGCATAATCTCACATGGTGGCCATTGTCAAAGACAAAAATATTGTGTAGTCTGATCCCGGCGTTAGGTTTTTTTAATATTCTACTTCACTTTTATTAATAAATCAGCTCACATGAACAGTTTTGTACCTGCCAGTTTGATGTTCATGTTACTGTCCAGCAGTAAATTTTCAGCTTTAAGGTCTCTATGTACAATGTGGCATCTGTGGCAATACTCTACAGCTGAGAGGATTTGCCAGAATATCTTGCGAGCTTCTTCCTCACTCAGATGACCGTTGCATACAAGATAATCTTTACAAAGACAAAAAGATTCAAATGTGCTGGTAAACTATTTGAAGCATTTAGAAGAAGAATTTTTCTCTCATGTACAAACTTGATAGATTTGTTGAAAGATCTCTAGATCAGACTTACCGAACATCTCCCCATTATTGGCATACTCTGTTACAATGTACAACATGTTCTTGGTTTCCATAACCTGCAAATTAGGGACAATAATATCTTACATTCACACAGTTTGAAATCTCTAACTGGATTATTGCATGTCCTGTTTGTCTTTCCATTATAGGATTGACTCTCCTATCAGTTAGAGCAACACTGACTATCTAACTGAACTCATGTACAGTATATAGAAGAGGTCAAATGCATTCATCTATCCCATAATATTTCATGAGTGAGAGCTGGCAAAGATACTAAAATACCATGAGCTTAACTCTACCTGTGTACAAGGTGTCCCAGATATAAACAGCTGTGCCTATAAATAGACGGCACTTTCAAGCAGAAAGATTTGAATGGTAGCTTCAAACTGCTTCATAAGCTTGTCCACTGTGTCTTATTTTATTGTCTGGTGAAAATGGACTAATTTTATAGTCTCAAAAATGCTTTCACGTTTATTTTCTGTTTTATCAATCAACGTCCCATTAAGAACATATTAATGAGAACCCATCATGTCGGTCATTCCAGTTCTGTTTGATTTATTTAACATACAAATCTATTATAATAAATTATTACTAATAATATTGTAGTTGCAGTGACTTCTAATTGCTTTGGTAACTGCCCTCTTACATTTGCAACACGCTGCTAAAGAAGGCTGTAACTCCTTTAAAAGCTTTATGCATTGGCTGAATTCTGCCTCAATAATAAGCCATTCAGTAATGTGTGTCGATGAGTGTAAACAGAAATTCACAGACCTGGTAGAGTCTGATGATATGTGGATGGTTCAGAAGCTTCATGATTTTAACTTCCCTGTTGAGTTTTTCCAAATCGGATGCATCCAAACGGGTTTTGTCGATGATTTTAATGGCGACCTGTGAATTGAGAGACAAAATTGAACAAATTTCAGATACTAAAAGCCTATTACTGAAAAAGCATACTTAACATGCTATGTAGGGTTGTAGGGATAATGTAGGGAACCTGTGTTTTTGTGACTTTGTGTCTCGCCAGCTTCACCACAGCAAAGTTCCCTTTCCCCAGTGTACGGATGATCTCATAGAAGCCAACCTGGACAGGTTTACCAACCCGATTCATTGTGTCTGGCCCATCCTCCGACAGCACCACCATGGTTAGTGTTTTTAACTGCTACACAATTAATGATGAAAGAATTGAGGCAACATCATTGGGTGGTTGTTTTAGCAGTAAACTACATTCTCAGAAAAATAGTAACAAACTGTGTCTTTCCTTGTCATTTGGGTGGAAGCAAGGTACAAAGTACATATTTATATTATCATCACATCTTGTAAATATATTTTTTAATAACATAAAAAGAGTATTTTACCGATTATCCATTATTCTTTATTAGTTCAAAAATTATGTTTTGTGCACAAATCAAAATTGAAAACAATAAGTCAAAAAGTACAGTATTATTGCTATTATTCTGTAATACTGGAGAAATTACAATGAATTTGGTGTTACAGCACCATCCATAGGCCAATAATATCCATCGATTTTTTTTTTTTACTTAGACCACTACAAGTCCTGTACATGTGGTTTCATTGGACAAAGACAAAGAAACATGAGTTAAATTCTAAGAGTTTGAGCAGAATTTACATCCGAGATAGAATTTGATCTCCTGAGATTTTTTTTGAGGTAGGAGTTGGGTGTATTACATCATATTCCTAGTAAAGTATACATTTTATTATCCAAAATGAGTCAGACATCCAGGACTTCATTCTTAAAGTGTTTATTAACGTTTTATTCAATGCTCAATCAAAATTATGACAGTTCTTGCACTTTTTTTTTGGCAAAAAACGCAAAAAGAACAGTAGCCCCTTTTTTGTGACAGAGTGTACTGTAAGGTCCAGAAATTAGCATTTAGCTATTAATATATGTACATTAACAACATCTGAATCATAAATTCTGTACATCAGCCATCATATAATAATAATAATAATAATAATAATAATAATAATAATAATAATAATAATAATAATAATAATAATAATAATTAACATCCATTACTTTGTTCAACTTTGCTTTTCGGAAGCACTGAGTTATTTTGAGCAGGATCAATAATAATATTTTTTTTAATCGAATGTAATATGAGCTCACCTTGTGGAGTGTAAAATGTTAAAGCTCTCCATCTGTAATTTGCAGCTGTTTTCTCCGGAGGGAAAATTCCTGCAGTCAGTCCTTTGCTTTGCGCCTCATTCACGCCTTTTGGTTTTGTTAAAGAATGTGTGATTTTTTTTAATCACTCCTCTTGTTTCCTGTTCACTCTGGATACCGCTGTACCCCGTCCTCTCTGTAGACTCGGGTCAGTCTTAACTTACCATAAGAGGTCTGGCTCACTCACTCACTTTATTTACGTCACTCTGGCGTCAAAGAACTGAGATTTGTTGCCAAGCAACGCAAGCCACGTCCCAGCCAGCTTGTAACGCGCTCAACAGTATAACATGATATTGTACTAATAGTGTAACACACATATGTAACAGAAATGACCTGGTTTTACACACTGGAATGCCAATTCATCACTTTAAGCGTCTATAGCAAGATAGCAATGTATTTACAGTATCTAGGTATCGGCCAAATATTTAACCAGTCTGGTGCTATAAAGTTCCTAAAACTCTGCTGCTAGTTAGCCTACAAAAGAGGCATAATCTGAATCCCAAATCACAGTAAACAAACTCTCATGAAATTAATTGGGGTTTTTTTTCTTAACACCAAACAAATGGTGTTCATTAAATATTGGTATCATCCAGCAACATGATTCAGAACGTAGTTCTCATAACTCTAGGTTATCATCCATCATCTATACTGCTTATCAGCAGATTAGGTCACTAATCTATTGTAGGGCTAACACTGAGACAAACAACCACACATGCACACCTATGGGCAATTTAGAGTAGCCAGTTGACTAAATCTGCATGTCTTTGGACTGTGGGAGGAAACCGGAGCACCCGGAGGAAATGCACGGGGAGAACATGCAAACTCCACACAGAAAGGCACACTGGGTGACCCGGGGATCAAACCCAGGACCTTCTTGCTACATTACTACACCTGTTTTTTTTGTCTATCATTTGACTTGTGCAGCTCAACAACCATTTATCTCTTCTTTGTTAAACATTCTTCCTATTCTTCCATGGTCATTCCTATGGTCATGAAGAAATTTTTCATGTGTGCAAACTCATATTTATGACCAGAAGTAACAGGACACAGTCAAAGGCAATGACAGGGCTTTTGTACATTGAGAGTGTGTTTGTAATGATGGATTAACACAGTCTGGCAATATAAAAAAAAACTTACATTTTTTCTATACTAGTAATAGACAGAACAGCAACATAGGAACACAACCAACTTTGGCTTAATCACAACAGTTACAGTTACTATCCACTGTCCTACATGTATTAGAAACACACACACACACACACATATATATATATATATATATATATATAATGTGTGTATTTATGTGTGTGTGTGTGTGTGTAAAAATGCTATACTTAACCAGTACAACTCTTAACAGAGACAAACATTAGCCATTTTCACCATTATCATTACTTCCTAGACTACCCAGGAGGTCAGACCCACAGGGAGCCATAATTCAATGGGCCCTGTGACCTCTGACCCTTTTTAAGTGATTATACTGGCTACAGATAAAGTAGAATGAGAACTGAAATTGGCCCACATAGAAAACGGAATGTCAGTGTGTATGGACTGGGACTTGTACAAGGTCTATAGGTGTCATCACTGTTCTTTCTCTGGGGTTGCGTGACGAGTTTTGGTGAGGCAGTTGATGTCCTCCAACATCTCCTGGGCGGTCTGGCTGAGGGCGGAGTGGCGGCTTGAGGCCAACTGATGGATTCTTTCCACTGGAAGGGAATGCTGGAGGTCTGGGCTGATTTGGGCCAATATGTCACCCTCTACTAGCAGAGACTGGAGCAGCCGCAGGGCCTGCAGACATACCTCCGAGTCCTGGTCTGATGATGATAAAAATAAAAAATGATTACAATGATATTATTGAAAGCCCAAGGATGAGCCATAAGATTAATCACAAAAAGTAATGCAAGGAACCCGAGACAAATATAATACAAGATTCCAATTGGCTGAAAAGACTGAGATGAAGAGAGGAAGAAAGGGAAGAAAGAAGTGATATTGATATTTAATAAATGTCCTAGCATTGCCTGAAGATACCTCAATACGTCCCTTCAGTCTTTTTCAAACACCTTTAGTAAAAAGCTGCTGAGAATTAAAAAACCTGGCTGATCAACAGAGACCAGGAACGATGTCAACACAACACTTTGTGACAGATTCATTCTTAAGAACATCGGATTTAAACTGAATCCCAAATGGCTGCCCAGTGCTACATAAGGCATCGAATGATTCCTTATACAACCTACATATTGCATTATATGTTCATATGGAGATCTTTTTGATTCCAGAATGCACAAACAACCAACACAAAATGATTGAAAAGATCACAATAGATCATCACATTGCAACATAATGTTTGACGTGACAAAAGACATACTGTATAGTTAAACTGTTCCAGAAATTTATCAACAATATCCATGCAAGGTACATAACACTGACTACCAGTTTGGTGAGGATAATAAATATTTGGGATTGGCAACAATGGAGAAGGTGTAATATCGAACAGGGTGTGGTTTGTACAAAAGGCCGATGCTTAGAGTTCGTAATGTGCCAGAGATGACGTTGATATAGTAATAAATGATATAACAAGAAAAATAAGAAAAAAGGGAAAGAGACAGCTTGTGTGTGTTGTTAGTGGGATGACAATAAATGGTGATAAACTTGGGCTAAACCTATTACCATGAGAGAGAGACAGAAAGAGAGAGAGAAAGGGGGTGTGAGGGGGAGAAAGTGTGGGAGCTGTTTTTAATCCTCCCCGTTTCAGTTGGCATGACGTCAAAGCTGAGATCAGATAAGGTCTAAAGCCTTAGGAGGCCTTTTTCAGCTGCACTTACTCAAGTCACACTCATACTCAGTCACAGATGCAAATCCACACACATACACACACCTTCAAGCAGGGTACATATAAGTGGCAGGAGTGCAGGACTCTCACTGATGTACGTCAGTCCATTTACGCTGAGGCTGACGTTGTATAAAGCCATCAGCATCAGCCTACGCGCAAACACGCACATACAACCGTCAGTTAGACATACGTGCGACATCACTGTAACATCTGGTCATTAGTAGATTGCTGAGCATATCTCTATTTAGTCCATGAAGGCATTGTTTAACATATAAGCTGTATTAGCAATTTTAATAAGGTGCACTGGAATTCCTATGCAGATCTGAGTGTGTGTGTGTGTGTGTACACTCACTAGCCATTTTATTAGGAACACCCATACATCTGTATATTCATTCCATCCATCCATCCATTATCTATACCGCTTTATCCATCTGGGTCGTGGGGAAGCTGGAGCCAATCCCAGCATCTT
>JAQQZR010000010.1:8610090-8651136 GCA_030068235.1 Notoglanidium macrostoma
CCCAGGGTGTACCCCGCCTCTCGCCCCAAGATGCTGGGATTGGCTCCAGCTTCCCCGCGACCCAGATGGATAAAGCGATATAGATAATGGTTGGATGGATGGACAATACTAAACATAATTATCTTTAATATTCATTCATCTTACATGTGTCCAGAGAGCGGGCTTTATGAAGAGCATCCAGAAGGTCAGCGTTAATGACTTTCGGCAGAAATTCCCGTAGCTGCATGACCTCAGTGCACAGCCTCTCCAAGTCTCTCTTTTGGACTCTGACAAAACACTCCCCTCCTGGATCCTATAAGGATTGGTGAAAAAATACCATTAAGTGTATCTTTTTTTTTCTTGACACTCCCAGTGTCTGAAAACATGCCAGTAGGTGGATTTGCAAAGCTAAATTGCTTGTAAGTGTGAATGAGTGTGTGAAGGTGTGTGTGCATAGTGTGCTGTGATGAACTGATCTTATTCAGGGTGTATTCCCACCTCACGCCCAGTGTTCCCACGATAAGCGCCAGATTCAGAATAAAGAAGTTACTTACTTACTTTCTTTTCTTTTTTTTTTTTACTCACCCCAACTGCACATTTCTGTCACCTTAAACACTTTATGCCTGAACATATTTTTATGGTTGCATGCGTAATGCAGCTGCATATCTTTTATATTCACTTACTTGTCTGCATTAATTTCAAATATGAATCATAAATAAATTCACTTAATTAAAATGAACGCACATCAATTATTCAGTACAATAAAAGGAAGTTATTCGACTTTTGGATTTGTACTTCCGTTGCCATTGACGACTTAAATTACCGTTTAAAATGGCGCCATCTTGTGGATACTGCGTGTATCGACTGCACAGAAAAAAACCCAAACGTGATCGATATTGACGCTAAAACATCCTTAATTCCTGTTAAGATGTCACATAAGGCTGCATACTGCCCTATCGCACTGATATTTTTCCTAATTGTACTTGCAAATAATTACTTTTTACATTCTGCCCATGCTAGTCAGACCTTCCTACCAGTAATGAAACAGGTTAGCTAGCTAAGTTCAGTCTGAGCTAACGCAAATATTACTTCCTTGTTAACGTTCAGATACTGTTTTTCACGACTTAATTTTTTCTAACTAAAAATCGTGCGTACTTCTCGATTTATCTAATGCTAGCTAACTATATTTACCCATATAATTTGACATAACTTGTGGTGGCTGCTAACGAAGCCCACATAAACAGTGATGTGTAACGTTACCTCTCTTGAACTTAATGGCGATACTTTGGTGAAGTCTGACGCTTGCATCTTGAGAAACTTCTTGTTTAACTAACAGTTAACTAGAATAACTTTAGAGGTACTGTATTTTTTGTTCCTGAGCCTGAGGCAAGATGTCTAAATGGCTCCCTCTGCTGGTTCTTCTGGGTACTAGTTGAGCAGTTTTCCCGCAACGCGTGTTCTAATAATGAACTCTCTTTTTTTCCACTCTTGCCATCTTGATCCAAAACAGCTCAGCAATTTTATACATGCCACAGAGCATATAACTTGATTTTATCATGCAGTACACATGTCTGGAAACATCTGCCCTTCCTAGTTATGTATCCCCAAACATTTACTCAAGGTTGCTTTTTTCACCCGCACCTATCTATGTATACTGGCATCCATCCATTATCTACACTGCTTATCTGTTAAGGTTCATGGGACAGCTGGAGCCAATCCAAGTTGACTTTGGGCGAGAGGTGGGGTACACCGTGTGCTGAATCGCAGGTCTAATGCAGACACGAACACCAATTCACACTCACATTCACACCTATGGGCAATTTAGAGTAACCTGCATGTCTTTGGGCTGTGGGAGGAAACCAGGGCACCTGGAGAAAACCCAAGCAGGCACAGGGAGAACATGCAAACTCTGCACTAAAAGGCCCCAGTCTGCCAGTAGGTTTGAACCCAGAACCTTCTTGCTGTGAGGTGACAGTGCTAACCACTGCACTTAGATAAGAAATAATCCACAACAAGGTGGGGTGATGTGGACTGACATATTGCAGAGTTACTGTTAACACCTGAGTTGATTATTTTCCTGTGACAGCACATCCACAAAATGGTTTATTCCTTTTATACCACAGAAGTTTCCCCAGGGATTGCAATTTTATCCATGTTTATCCACATATATATTTATTCATCCATTCGTCCATCCATTATCTATACCGCTTTATCCATCTGGGTCGCGGGGAAGCTGGAGCCAATCCCAGCATCTTCGGGCGAGAGGCGGGGTACACCCTGGGCAGGTCGCCAGTCCACCACAGATATTTATTCATGTTTTCACACATTTCATTCACTTCGATGTCACACACACTACCACATTACATTAATATCCTTTACACTGAATTCCTTTTTGCAGTTTCATTCTACTTGATGATATGATTTACATGAGAGTTAGAGTTTCAGGTTTCACTATTGGTATTTTTTCTCTGTATCTGATGTCCTTATCACAAATTTCAGCCGTTGCAGTGAGATTGCATTTTAATTAGTCATACATCTGTTTTTACCAATTGAATACATACCAAATAATACTTTTCTAAATGGGGTTTCATTAAAATGCTATACATGAATCACTTTAATTTCCTGCTTCTCCAAGCACCCCACATGTGGTGGCACTGATAGTAATTCCTGTCACATCCTAAACATGTTCAGTAATGTTGCTGAGAGAAAACAGATAAGGCCTCTGGTGGATTGTATTGCATCCGTTTTGAAGCATGCAAAATAATCTCAGTGGAAGAAGTGTAGCCTAACAAATGGTTCATTTTCCATAAGGCAGGCTTCAGCATTCTTACCTATCTATATCTGAAGAAAGGAAACTTTTCTTTATTAAAATGATTTAATAATGATGTTAATCTGGTTATTTCTTGTTAAGAAAGATCCTTCAGACACAGGGACCCAGTATCCAGGAAACCTGATCGGCAGCATATTGTATTACCATGTCTGTCAGCTTTACACTTTATTACGTTTACACTTTGTTATACTTATTGGAGAAACATTTTGACCAGTTCTTTACAAATGAGGAATAAAATCAGGCACAGGGAGTAAATGAGCTGACTGTCACAATGCTGCAAGAGTAATTAACTGACCAGAAAGAAGTGAAAGATTAAAAGAGAATGAGACACAACTGAAATAAAGGCTTGGAACAAAGCGACACTCTTAGAAACTATGAAGCCTTCAGACAACTTAGCTTCCTGAAATGTTTTTACTAGAAACACTTTCTGAGAGGGAAACACTGTACAGTTTTACATAGAACTCTGTGAAGCTCTGTATCAATGCTTGTGTTGTTTTCCTGTCATGATGTCAGTGATGATAACTTGAAGCCTCATTTAGAGACTGTTTCAAACATGGATCCAGTTTGGGCAGGTTGTTTCAAATTTATAGTCTGATGATGTACTTTTGTGATGTCAAAACTCCATTTACTGTCATGAAACACTGACTGTTCAGTTGAATCACACTATCCTTTTGTAGGTTTTAATTTTTAAAACATAATTACATGATTATATATGACCTATAAAACAAAACAATTTATAGATATAGCCATCATTGGACATTTGAAGCCTTGAGAAACATGCCATTTTTCCCAGTTGTCTGGAAAGCTACAACCCTTCATGAAGCTTTATCTCGACATTACTTGAACCTTTTAGGCTTCTCCCAGAGGGACAGCTGAAGATCCTTGAAAAACCCCACTACTGGCTACTTAGATATGATATGATTCCATATTTTGACCTCATGACCAGAATAATGTGTTTGTATGATTGACTGATGTAGATAACAGCCAGTAGCATTCAAGATACACCACACAGCCTGATGAAACAAACCTGACAGTACCATAGTGAGCTAGCTAAAAATGGAGAAGAGCTAAAAGAGGAACAAGAGCCTACTGATAGAAAAGCCGTAACTGAACATGTTCTCCGTTATCCTCAGGGAGAGAAATATTTCAGTATTATAAAACCAAGATGATAAAACAACTCTGAGCAATCCCTCACATAACCATGACCTCAAACAAATCCCATCCTTTTCAAAATGAATAAAGTACAACCTTTTATTTTTTATTTTTTTATTTTTTTTTTAGAAAAAGTGAATAGTGTGCAGAAAGATGCACAGGAAATATATCCTGATGAACCATGTAACTACAACTAGCATGCTGCTAATGTAGAGCAAGACCCACATCTGATGGTGGGACATATATGGCTCTAGAGAGCATTTAATGGGCAAGCTGCACAAACACTTCCACTTTATAACCAAAACAATGCATTTGCTTTCAGCTCCTCCACTACAATAGCAACTGTGCCATTTTTAACCAGGTGTCTGCAGGAGCTCCCAAACCTGAACATAACATTCAGCATATATGTAAGAACACTTCCAAAGCCCTTTTTGGTAAGCTGGAGAAAGTCGTCAGACTGTTCGCTTCCTCATACGTAAACATCTATCAAAGTAAAAACAATATTTTTATTAATAGAAACGAACATCCAGTCTAAAGTGAGCAAAACACTGACTTTATTCTAAGACTGAAAATAACAAGTCAAGTCAAGTCAAGTGTCTTTTATTGTTAGACAAATGTTAGACATTGCTGTCTCAATGTATTCCTGAATGTAAACAGTGCTACCGAAGACCCGAGATTCCAACTATTTCAAAACGGAAATACATCATAGTCCAGGGTGCAACTAGCCCATAGGAAATCACAAAGTTCCTAGATATTAATTAGGAAGTTTGTAGGTGACATTAGTAGGTGAGCACGTGTCTGACTTGAACAATCTACTGTCGTCCGGTGTTCTGACAACTTGAACTACCTTGTCGTATAATGCTACTCTACTGCGAATCGATCCAAGAATTGGTAACAGAGAATAAACTCCATATTAAACCTAAACCTAACCTTAACATTAAGATTTTAAGCTTAAAGTTAACCCTAAATCCTACCAACCGCATGTTTAAACCTAACGCCCAACCACTGAGTAGCATATCTCGATAGGTATCACAAATCAACAGAATAACAGACCTGATTCTCCAGGCACTGTGCATGAGAAAAAGTCTTCATATTGATGTACACAACAACTCTGAAACACCTATTTTGATTTCAGATGCATTTTTTTTTAAATGATTTTTGCCTAAAACAAATATACGTTTTTGAATTTTTTTTTTTTTTGCAGATGTGCTATTGCCATGAAATATGATTCAGCACATTTGTGAGGAAATAAATTGACTGAAAATGTTGAGAAATATGTCCCCTGTAGCTCAGAGGGTAAATCCGATTCCGAAGATCACATTCCGTGTCTGTTTTTCGGCGCTCCCGCAATACACAGATTCAAAACTCCAGTCCAGGACTTCCTCAGAACCCGCTTAAGTTTCAGTGTGCACGGTTGTCTTTTGTTATCTGAGTGAGCAGTCGCGTCTCCGACCTGTACGGCGTGCCCGGGGAGAAAATACAAACATCTCGTTTTATTCTCCCTCCACAAGAAAAGCACTATCGTTTGCGGAAAGCATGTCGGTGGGCATCGAGTTGGGCTTTTCTAACGACGAGGTGCTGAGCACGCGCTTCCCGCTGCACCGCGCCTGCAGGGACGGAGACGTGCGCGCGCTCTGCTCGCTGCTGCAGCGCCCCGGTGACCGAGCGCAGCTCCAGGCGGAGGACTCCTTCTACGGCTGGACTCCCATTCACTGGGCGGCACACTTCGGAAAGGTAGTTACCTCGTATACCTGTCTGGCTGTCTAGGCGACGAATAAATGCCTAAATAATCAGAATAAAAATATTTAAAGAACTGTAGAGTTTAGAGTTAGATGGCATTTGGGCCAGATTAGTAGAGCTGCTCGCGCGCTTGTTGCCGGGTGACAGTAGATTTGAGTGTGTGTTTGAAAGAGGAAAACCGTTGGGTTTGTCTGTGTCGTCACTCGTGTACTCGCCACTGCTGGGTGTAAACTGTAATGACACACGAGCGCATCCTAGAAGTCAACTCAATCTTAGACAGCTGCTGAGAAAAAAAACTAAACCGGCATTGTCAGTCAGCCTGGGCGCGTGCGTGTGCGCGTGTAAGGGCGGGTGCGCGCGGAGAAAAGTACGTCATCGATTGGTTGGTCGACAGCCAATAAAACGCGACCCGCCAAAACGAATGTATAACAAGGGAAGCTTTCTGTGGCGCACCCATAAAACTCTTGGTCCATAGGTGTTTGGTATCCTTTCTTTGGGGTAAAAAAATTGTTTAATATGTTTACTAGTGTGCAAACTCGTTATGTACGAAAATAAGTGTTAGTGTTTACTAAATACACAGACTTATAGAAAGTACATAGACAGCCTCCTAATGTGGCGCTTCCCGTTATTTAAAAAAAAAAAAAAACGGCCGGGAATCTGGTGGCTATTTTTAGCCTCATCCCTAACGGAAGTTTCCACAGAAACTCCCTGAACAGAGGCCAATGAAAATATAGTTGTGTAAAATGAGACTTGATTTAAGATTCAGTCTGACATAAAAGCAATAAATCCTAAATCTCACCCTAGTACACACGGATATTTTTGTGTTTTCTGAACTTGTTTATAAGCAAAGTTGTTCAAAATGGAAATGTTTCTTGATGACAGTAAGAACGTAAGCCAGCTTCTTACATCAACATGGCTGCTGTGGTGTTTTGGAGGATCATATCATATGGCAGAACAGAAGAGTTTGTGTGTTTTTTTCCTACAGGAAAGTGTCTCAGATGTTGGAAAGTTTGTGTTTGTGTGTGAAATCCAAGCTTAGAGTAATGAGCAGTGAGTCACCATGACTGGTAGTGCTGAAATGGCTAAACAGCTGCTGAAGACAAGTAAGGCGAAGAAACAAACCTAAATAATATTATTATTTTTATTACTTTATCTGACAGTAGATTTATGGCAAGTTTTTGTTTCCTAACAACCATCAGGTCCTGAATGGTGCCCTGTTCCCTACATACAGCGAACTGTGTTACTCCTGTAGTGTACTTCATTTGGGTATTGCCATATGATTTGGCAGAAAGAGGCAAAAATCCCTGAGTAGTTGACTATTTAGCAAAGAATGTCATTACGGGCAACCAGTTGATCCTTTTCACAGTATCATCTTTAGCTGTGCATCTTATTTTATTTGTGGTCGTTCTGCTTATCTCTGTAGGTCCATTAATATAGACACAAATGATATGTCTGTGTGTTGTGTTAGCAGGAGAGTTATATAACATCTTCACACTACACTTTATTTTGCTCATTTCTGTCGGCATGTTCACATACCTGCGTGTTCCTGTTATTATTATTATCATATTATTTTACTGTTGTTATTATTCCTGTTACTCATTAATCCAACTGGGAAGAGCTGAAGTGTATATTTTGGGACAGGCAATGGGTTTCAGAATGAATAGACCACTATAAGCAGAGCATTGAGGTACGTCACATCATTGTGAAGCATATTTTGTTTAAATATTCATACCAAATAAAACATTTGTTTTGTGTAAATCAAGAGCAAGTAAAGTTTTCTCTTTCTGATTGCTGAACAAGAGAACTAAAAATGCTGGTAACTGCTAACTTACTGAGCCTATTGTTTGTTGGGCAAATAGTCACAAATAAATATAAACAACAATTAGAAGGGCACTCGGAGAACACAGACCTCCGCCATGGACAATAGTCGACCCTTCTATGACATGCAAGTCTGCAACCACTTTATATGTCTAGATATATATATACCTCTTTGGCAGAGGTATCAAATTGTCATGCAGTCTTCTTGTTCTAGGCTGGTGATGTTCACCTCTATGTAGTTTATTGTATGTGACATTATGTTCCTACAGGTCATGTTATTTTGTCCCTTTGTGTGTCTTGACACATAGACTAGATTTCAGAAGATGGTGTTGCCTGTCTAGGGGTTTTGGTTGTCATGTTTACTGCAAAACAGTGTCATTAATTGTCCTTCTCTTATCTCCGTGCTACAGCTGGAGTGTGTGTTGCGGTTGGTACAGGTGGGCTGTGAGGTAAATTCTGTGACGACACGCTTTTCACAGACTCCGGCACACATTGCTGCATTCGGAGGACACCCAGAGTGCCTTATATGGCTCCTGCAGGCTGGTGCTGAGATCAACAGACAGGTGAGTGCTTTATGATATAAGTGGTGTAATAATGGTGACCAGTATTGATCGTTATAGTTGTAGTAAAAAAATTTTTAATTGTATGATGGTGTTTTCAGTCATTGAATAAACAAAATTTACGCTGAAATCTCTCGTTTATCACATCATGGCTACCAGGGAGGGTGAAGACCACTATGTGCTTGCTCTGGGGTGAACGCTCTCCTGTTGCGCCACTCAAGAGCCCTCAAAAAAGTTTGGGACTGATTTTCAGAGGGAAATCAGTATGGAAATGGGCAAGAATTAGCATGTTTTATTCTTATGTGAAGGTCTCACTCAGTGGAATCTCAAGACCTAAAGCATTGAAGGGAGATATGACCCTGGATTGGCATAATATCCTCAGCTCTGGGGTTGTGAAGTGATGTTGTGGAAGCTAGATTTTCCCATATCATGCTTATTACCAGAGGGCTGTGGTTTAAGTTCTTATCAAACTCTGTCTTTGCGAATGCAAACTTACTGGTAATGTTTGCGTAAAATAAATTGTAAACGAAAATGATAAATTACTTCATATGAGATCTTAAATAAATGAACATGGAGTCACAGCTTTTTATGAGGAACGAGTATAGGCATAAATCCTAAAAAAGTGAAAATCAACAATTAAATGGAGGAAATTGAGAATTTAAAGAAATCATGAAGTATGAATCTGCTTTGTTTTAAAACTCTTCTGAGCCTAATTTTGTTTGATACAAGTTTACATCAAAATGTAATTGTGCGACTGAATTGGTAAGGACTGCTGTATTGTATAAAAATCCTTTAAGTAATGTGTGCTGTTTTTCTTCTTTAACACTTACCATGCTATGGTAAAGCCAGTGACCTTTCAGCTACCCATACCTTCCCACTCTCCTTCATGCTCTCTCCCTTGATTTATTCAGTACAAATCCTCTTGATCAGGATCATCCTGGCCTGATTTTGACTGACCGCTTTAATTAAACTTTAGGAGATATCCACCTGGAGTCATGCGCAAATGTTAAACAAAACACGAATGGACAGTTGCAAAAAAGACAAAAGTTTTGGCAGCGCTCCAAAAGTTTTTTTCCTAACCCTATGTCCTATAAACGACCTAGGACGTGTTTCATTGTGTGTTTCATAGTGTGCATCACTCCGCTCATTTGTGTTTGCCAAGTAAAATTACACTTCCTAGTTCAAAACGGTTACTATGGTGATGTTAGCGACATCATCAACACACATGGGAAATGATACTTTTCAGGAGTATAACTTTTGACTTAAAATATGAAAGCGAGAGATGAAGATGAAAGGGATGTTAATTTTACAGTAAGCACCTATAACTGGAATGTACAATCAATGTGAGCCAGCTAGCTGACACAGTATAATTTCTTATTCAATTTAATAGTAGCTAATAGTTTTAATAAGTCATTGTTTTTTTTTTTTTTGTTTTTTTTTTTCATTCTTGATTAACCTCCTGTTGCAGTAAAACTGAACGTATTCAAAAAGTTAGTTCAAAAAAATTTTGGAATGCTATTACAAAATGTGCTGCCTGCACGTTTGGGAAAATATAGCTTTTAAAGTTTTTAAATGAGTATATTGTCGGTTTGCTGTGACTTAATGTTAAAGTTTGGCCAGGATTATTTTAAGGAAGGTAGTATCACACACAAATTATTTGTGATGACAAATGAAAAAATTCAACTGTTTATTAAAAGATACAGTTCAACAGGTTTAACTGCTACAAATGCTTCAGCTGTCAATTATTCTTTGCCTTCCTCAGAGATGATCAGCCTGCCATGCCTCTTGTAATACATTCCAGAGGTTTAGCATTGGACATCTCCCTTAAAATGTTTGCTCCAGCTCCTCCCAGAACAGCTTGATAAGTGTAAGCTTTGCTGACTGGGCAGGTTGTTCCATCACAGATCTGCAGTGCCTCCTTCTTGCACTCTTATAAGGCTTGATGTTTTTGGGGTTGTTGAATGTCAAACATGACATTCAAGGAAACAGACTGTCAAGGAAAAAGTGAGCAAGGTGTCCTCATTTAAAGAATATCAATACAATGGATGTTCTCTCATACGATACAGAAATGTATTGCTAGAGCTCCAAATGACAATCAGAAAAGGGCATAATCGGAGAAAAAAATGAAGAAGGCATGTCCCAGGATAGTGATGTGTTTACTCATGGCTGGATGGAGGAGAGAGTGGGCATCACTGTGATATCAGTAAATCTCTGGATTTGTGTGATTTGACCTACATTCTGCTGTTTCTGTACAGCCACCAGTTTGGTGTGATCTCGTCGCCTCTAGAGGGAGTTCACTGCCTCCCTGTCTCTGGCCGGTGTCTTGAACGCACAGATTTGCTCCATTTTCACCATGTTAGCACTTGACATGTCCGACTACAGTATCTCAGTGGCCCTCTGCCTCTGGTTTCTTATGAAATGAGGCCTAATGGAAAGCACAGTGAACTGATTACATATGATTTTAATTATGTACTTGGTAATCCCTATAATGCAAGGCATGGATTAAAGATATGTTCAGCACTAGATGAAAGTAACCTCTGGCAGTCTGAGTGTAAATTGCCACTGCGTTTGTGTTTCTCTCTCTCTCTTTTTTTTAATAATCTACGATCAATTTATGCAGTATTCAAAATTACGGCATACCTTAATAGCTGATGTAGCTGTAAGAGTGCACTAACGTTTTGTGTGATTGGGAAAAATTGCAATGATTCACAGTTTGTTTGTTTTTTTTTTTTTGTGGGAAATCTGTAGGTTTGTGTAAATTTTTATGTTTAACACTTTGTATGTGTCATTTCAGGATTATATGGGTGAAGCCCCCATCCATAAAGCTGCAAGGGCAGGTAGCATGGACTGTATCAATGCCCTGTTGTTCTCAGGTGCAAAACCAGAGTAAGTTATCTTGGGCTTCTTCTTTCATTGTTACTCTTCTACTATTAACCATGAAACACTGTCTTTAAGGGATATCCACCAAAACCTACTATTAGTCATCCTACTGGATTTCTCCATATAAAGAAGCCAGATGGTGCAGAATTCCCCAAGTCACTGGCACAAAAATGTGCCCAGACACTTTCACCAAATGTGTCTTTGGTGCACAAGGGCCTCATAAAGTCCATTTAACATTACATGTAGCTCTAAGTAGATTATTTGCAGCTTGTTTCCAATGACAAGCCATTTTTATTAGCTGTATTGACCCAATACTGTGACCCAAAAGTGTATTGTTTTTAAATTGATTCTGACTTTTACTGACATATGGAAGATTGAACAGCAGAATGAATAAATTTCCCTGCACCATTAAGAGCATTAAGAGGCCACTGGTAATAAATAAGCTGAGGTTTTTTTGTTGGATTTCCCTTTTTCAAACATTTGTTTTAACCTCTTGCTTTGACCTTAAGTAATTGAATTTCTTTCATGAGCCTTTAATGAACAGCCATATTTCTTTAGGCCAAAAACAAATGCACAATTCTTATTTAGTGCGCTATACAAATGTCCAAAGTCACAAATACGTCTCACATCCTTAAACCTAAATTTATTATCTATGTGTGTGTAGTGGTGTATTTTCTATAATTAGTAAATGTTAGAAGACCTAGCAAGCATGTAAAGTTTCTAATGATCGCCCGTATTGTAATGCAAGCATGTCAGACTCTGCAATGAGTGGATCATTAAGGCTGACATATAGATGGACTTGGCTCATATTAAAATGAAGCCTTGTCATAAGTAATCAAGTGAATTGTAGCATTAACGAACTTCAGTTTCTGTTCCATGTCACGCACGGTGTTATGTGATTAAATTCTGCCTTCATGCTAAAATTAGAATATTCCGTAGTCTGATAGTCCTACCACATCTGGTAATTCCCAATTGGTTAATCAATAAAGCAAATCCTAAGCAACCTAAAATCACAGCCTAAATGGATTGTAGCTATGCGAATCCTAATATTTCATTCGCCACAAGCATCCTACGGAATGTCTGAAGACCTTGGGTATTAAACGTGGGATTGTGCATTTGTTCAGTAAGTGTAATATAATTGTATAATGGATTAAGGCAATTATAGATAAGTGTGCGTTGTGTGTTTGCTGCTAAAATCTGCACTTGAAGAGAGGAAAGCTCATTGTCGGGTTTTTGATGGGTGGCCTGTTGTTCATTTTTAAGGGATTTAAGGGTTTTAACTTGGCTGAACCATTTTATTAGACTATTTGACATCAGAATTTCTTAAATTGTGGTGACAGAATAAAAAATATGTCTAATAAATTTGAACCTCATGAGCAGACATTTCCATCCATTGTGCTTAATAAAACAGATTTCATAATTTATACAGAGGACTTTCTATAGCCATTGATTGTCATTCTTTTCCTATTCATTCTTTAGAGTGTTTGGCAGAATGCTACAGAAGGTTTTTTCCTCACAAAATGTAAAATTAGTTTAGAGATTGTTTGAGATTTTAGAAGTAGTTAAAGTTCACATGGATTTTACTTTAGTGCAGCAGTGTTTTTCCTGCACCGGGCCACTGAAGTAAGTGTGCACCATTTATGGTTAACAAAGAAGACACCTTAATGGAGTGGTAGAAAAATTTAAAGTTGCATAGGCATGTATATTATGTTTAACCAATATAGATTTATATATTAAAAAGTATGCACCTCAATTATTTTTTTACCTAACATATCAAAAAAATAAAATACATATTAATGAACTACCACTTCATTTTCACAATTTGGTTAATTAGCTGTAGCTTGACTCCAAAGCTGGTAATGTGCCGTAACTTTGGTGAAATCTATAATAATAATAATAATTCCGTAATCATTTTACAAATATTGTATAACCATTTTTTTAAAAGTTGTCCATTGGGACCATGTGTAGCTGGACAACCCTAAATAATCCTTGATGAATAGCTTCAGTTGCTGCCAGTTAATGCCATATAAACTTGTCTAAACTTGCACAAATTGCAAATAAGATTTTTTATAATGCAGTATTGTTAGTCCTCAAGCCTGTAAAGAAAATGATAATCTCTAAGGACTACTTTAGAGACAGAATTAAAACATAAAAGAATGTGTCCATTAATATAGTATGTTCAGTTGTTCTCCCCCCTCTTTTTTTTTTCTCTCTCCAAGCATTACATTTCATCTAGGTAAATAAATCAAAATCACTGTATGTCTATGGCACAATGTAGGTTGGAATGTTTGCTACTTTTTAAATAATTGAAAAGTTGCATGTTAAAGTAGTTTTAAGGGTGGCTAAATGAACTTCTGCTGCAAGGTTTAAGATGGCATTTGAGTTTCAACTACATAGGAGATAGTATTTGAATTCACTTAAATATTAATGAGCCTATAGTTTAAACACAGTCAGGTCCCACACAGTTTTTATAATTTTGCCTCTGTACACCATCACAATGAATTTGAAATGAAGCAATCATTATATTATTGAAATGTGGACTTTCAACTTTAATTCAAGGAGATGAACAAAAATATTACACTAACTCTTTAGAAATTACAGCCATTTGTTTACATAGTCCCTCTATTTTCACAGGCTCAAAAGTAATTGGACAGTTCACTAATAAGCAGTTTCATGGTCAGTTATGGCCTGTTTCCTTGATATTTCATAACAAATTAAGGAGATTAAAATGTCTGGAGTTGATTCCAAGTGTTGAATTTGCCTTTGGTAGCTGTTCAAGGGAACTCTCAATATGTGGTCCAAAGAGGTGTCAGTGCAGATGAAGTAGGCCATCATTAGTCTGAAAAAAAAACAGAACAGACCTATAAGAAAATTAGCACAGACTTTAGAGGTGGCCAAATCAACAATTTGGTACATTCTTAAAAAGCATAGGTGAGCTGAGCAATACCAAAAGGTCTGGAATTCCCCGGAAGACAAAGTAGATGATCATAGGATTCTTTCTGTGGTGAAGAAAAACCCCATCACAACATCTAGCCAAGTCAAGAACACTCTCAAGGAGGTCAGAGTATCATTGTCAAAGTCTACATTCAAGACACACCTTCATGAATGTAAATGCAGAGGATTTACCTCAAGATGCAAACCACTGGTAACATTCAAGAATAGAAGGACCAGATTAGACTTTGCTAGAAAGCCTGCGCAGTTCTGTAACAATGGTCTCTGGACAGATGAAACCAAGATTAACTTGTACCAGAATGAAGGGAAGAGAAGCGTATGGAAAAGGGTATGGCGTATGAAGAAGGGCTCATGATCCAAAGCATACCGCATCATCTGTCAAACATCGTGGATATGGGCATGAGTGGTTTTCAGTGGAACTGGGATACTGGTGTTTATTGATTGTGACTACTGATAGAAGTAGCAGGATGAATTCTTAAGTGTGTTGAGCTATACTTTCTGTTCAGATTCAGTCAAATGCTGAAAAATTGTGCATTCCACAGTACAGAAAGATAATGACCCAAAACGTAATGTGAAAACATCCCAAGAGCTTATGACCAAACTGAAGGAATAAAAACCCACAAACAGGCAGCAATTGAAGGCAGCTGCAGTAAAGGCCTGGCAAAGCATCTCAACTCAGCACTTGGTGTCCATGGGTTCCAGACTTCCGGTAGTCAGTGACTGCAGAGGGTTTGCTTCCAGGTATTAAAAATTATGCTTATATTTGCAATTATTAGTTTGTCCAATTACTTTGGAATATGTGAAAATAGAGGAACTATGAAAAATGGCTATAATTCCTAAACAATTACTGCAATAGTTTTGTTAAATTCCTTGAATTAAAGCTGAAAGACTACATGTTATCACATCTTGATGATTATCTTCATTTCAAATCCATTGTGATAGTGTACAGAGGCAAAGTTATGAAAATTGTCACTGTACAAATACTTATTAACCTGACTGTTTATATCCTGCCATTAAATGTAAAGCACGTGGTTACTCAATCTATGTATTATTACACTATACACAGTAGATACTGTAATTGTATTAAAGATTCAGCAACAGAAAAATGACCTAGGAAATGGACACTTGCGTTTCTTATGTAGTTTCACTTTTGTGAAAAAAAAAAATGAGTAGTTAAAAAGATTTGCCATTTACGGTATACTCAACACCTTTTTATGGAAATTTCAATTCAATTGATTAATTTGATCAATGTAAGGCTAAAAATAGAATATGGGAACATTAGTGTAGTGTGTTTGCATTTGAATGGGTACATATTAGGAATAATATTTTGTTCAGGCAGTCATAATTTGCATACCAGATCTAGTCACAGAAGTTGTATTCTTTTTAGTCTTTTTTTTTATTTTTTATTTTTATTTTTTTAAGATTCTTCTGTAGTTCCGTTGTCAATTAATTAATTTTACAGATGATTGCTTCGAAGATGTAATGTTTGATACCATATAACTCCATGATTATTTAATTCAGTTCATCTCAGATAGGTTATTTGTGCCAGGTTAATGGAAAACGTGTAGAGTTCAACCTAAAATGAAAGATCCAGTCATGAAAGCTTTTTGATTATTGTGTAATTTAATGTTGAATCTCCTCCAGGAAGGAAACTACGGATAAGTGACCGAAAGATGAAACTCCTGCTGTATGAAACCAGAGCAGAACTAGAAAATGATCTTAGCAGCAGTACTTCATTTTGCTTCAAACAATCCCAGGTGGTCACCACTACATGAGGCCTATGGCGATAATCATTCAAAACTCTCTTTT
Organism: Notoglanidium macrostoma; assembly: GCA_030068235.1. Taxonomy (NCBI): domain Eukaryota; kingdom Metazoa; phylum Chordata; class Actinopteri; order Siluriformes; family Auchenoglanididae; genus Notoglanidium; species Notoglanidium macrostoma. The sequence goes on from JAQQZR010000010.1 coordinate 8,625,811, forward strand.
TAATGAGCTTTCAGCCCTCAAGCTTTCTGGAATATTGTAATTATATGCAGTTTGACCTGCAAAAAATGATTGTCATCTGGTTAGCAAGATTAGCCTGGTTCAGCAAGTGTAGGTTCTGTAAAGGCAAATGTGCAAGTGTTTTTGTGCTTCCTAGAAATAAATGTATGTTTCAGTGTTGAACCTTTTCGAGTTTGACATATATGAAATTGTTTTGATTTTCTGAAAGTAGTATGTTCAAAAAAACAACAACAACTACTTATTGAAGCTACATTGTGAAACATTACAGAGAAGGAAAACCCCTACACATCTCAATGTTTTGCAGCCATTGAAATTGAACATGACTTGATTTTCTCAAGTAAAGCCCAGAAAAGGGGGGAAGCATTCCAAAAACTGCTGAATCTGCCACACGTGCTTCAGCGAACACCCTTACAGTTGTGGCAATGAGTGTTCTCACTATCGCTTCCTTCAGTATCTACACACTGGCAAACTGTTGAGGTATTTCTTGCGGTGATTGGTTTTGATTTTAGGAAATCAGTAATGATAGTATTGTTTAGAAATGCATGCTTTGCTTAGACAGCATCAGCTTTGTTAATTTTAAAAAAAATATCATTTAATGTTTCTTTTTTTTTTTTTTCAGTTTTCCAGGAAAGAATCGTGTAGTAGCTAGTCTGGAATGTTATTAAAACATCTTACATGTGGTTATTTAGATATTAGCATGAATGTACTACTAGTAGTATGCTTAGACTCTCAAAGCAAAGCATTTCAGGAATGATGAAAACAAATGCTTCCAAGAGCAGATTCCTTACCAATTTATGTACTAAAGCCTTAATGTTGAGTATAATCTTTAGATATATAAATATCTTATAAAACATAGCTTTTCAATGCCAGACAATCAATGACTGAAGTCCTGGAAAGTGGTTTCTGATGCCTTTTATTATGCCCTGAGAATTGCATCACATTAACAACATGATTACGGTTGCTGTCAGAAGTTTACATGCACAGAAATGAATGTCGTCATGGACATGAATGTAATGGAAAATATTGAGCTTTCATTGACTCATTTGTGAAACTGTTCTTTTACTGTGGCAGAATGATTGTACAACATACATCTTTAATAAGGGAAAAAAGGAAATTGGTGCATAAGGTTTAATCAATTTTTGCTTCTCTGATATAAACACGGGGTCAAAAATATACATGCACCCGCTTAGATTATTAATTCACTGGTGCTGAAAGTTCCAAAATATCTTAACTTTTCAAGTTCTCTTAACTTCCTGTTAGTGATCATGATTGACTACAACTGGCAGCTTCTTTGTGCACAACATAAAAAGGGTTTATTTAACAGAACTCCTTGGATTGACCAACGCACTACAATGGGCAAGTCCAAGGAGCTCAGTGCAGATCTGAGAAAACAGATCATAGATTTACTCAAATCAGAAATGTCTCTCGAAGCCATTTCTAAACAACTGCACATTCCAAGATTGAGTTCAAACAATTGTATGTAGGTACAAGTTATTGGAAGGTGTAGCCACTTTGCCAAGCTACTTTGCTGGAAGAAGACACAAACTGTCCCCTTCAGCTGAGAGGAAATTGGTTTGGATGGTCAGGAACAACCCAGGAACCACCAAGGCACAGGCCTGCCTTGAACTGGAAGCTGCTGGAACACTGTCTACTGTCAAGAGAGTTTTACATTGCCATAAATTGAGAGGCTGCTGCCCAAGAAAGTCCTTGCTCCAAAATTTTATGGTCAGATGAAATTACAAATTTAATTGAACTCAACAAATTCTGCTATGAAGAGTGCTTATATATCCACCCAGAATTTTGAACTATGTATATCTTTGTTTATGTATAATTTTGACCCTGTGTTGATTTCAGAAAACCTAAAATAAATTAAAACTTGTTCAGCAATTCTTGTACGTTCTTCTCCAGAAAATAACTATTCAAAGAAATCATTGAAAGCCCAAAAATTGCCATGAAATTCATGTCCATGAACACATTCCTGTCCCAAGTACGTAAACTTCTGGCCGCAACTGTAAGTAACAGTGGTACTTTATTGTAATAGCAATAATAGAAAAAATAGCCAGTATTCAGCTATTGAGTTTATTCAGTTATTTCAACTACCTCTATCTAACCAACATGAGCAGAATAGTACAAAACACTGAACCAATACATCCACCACAAATGACCAACTCCTGGAGCTGTGTGTATTTTTCCACTTAATGTAACAATACAAAGAGATTCATCACAGCTCTAAGCAGACAGAAGCTAAGTATAAGTGAATTACAAGGTGTCCGCATTAAACTTTTATATAAGGACTCCTTTGTAAGAATGTCTTTTCAGATACACTATATGGACAAAATATATATAGGGACTTTAATGACATTGTATTCAAATACATAGACTTTAATATGGAGTTGCCCCCCCCCAACCATACTCCCTTGTAGCTTCCACTCTTCTTGGAAGGCTTTCCACAAGATTTTGGAGTGTTTCTGTGGGAATTTGTACCCATTCATTCTGTAGTGCATTTATGAGGTTAGGCACTGATGTTGGACGAGAATGCCTGGCTTGCAATCTCCGTTCCAGTTCATCCCAAAGGTGTTTCCATGGGGTTGAGGTCAGGGCTCTGTGCAAGCCAGTCAAGTTCTTCCACACTGAACTCATCCAACTATGTCTTTATAGACCTTGCTTTGTACACCAATGCATAGTCATACTGGAATAGAAAAGGGCCTTCCCCAAACTGGGTCCACAAATTTGGAAGCATCGTGTTGTCCAAAATGGCTTGATATGCTGAAGCATTAAGATTACCCTTCACTGGAAGTAAGCCCTGAAAAACAGCCCCACAACATTATCCCTCCTCCACCCAAATTCACAGTTGGCACAATGCAGTCAGGCAGGTAACATTCTCCTGGCATCCGCCAAACCCAGACTCGCCCATCTGACTGCCAAACAGAGAGAAATTCTTCACTCCATAGAACATGTTTCCACTGCTCCACAGTCCAGTGGCGATGCGCTTTACACCAGTCCATCTGATGCTTGGCATTGGACTTGGTGATGTGAGGCTTGCATGCAGCAGCTTGCCGTGGAAACCCACTCCATGAAGCTCCCACCTCATAGTTTTTGTGCTTACATTAATGCCAGTGGAAGTTTGGAACTCCTCAGCTATGGAATCAGCAGTGACTACCTTTACGCACCATGGACCTTAGTAGTCGTTCCCACTCTATGACTTTACGTAGTCTTCCGCTTCGTGGCTGAGATGCTGTTGTTCCTAAATGCTTGGAGTTGCCAATAATACCACTTACAGTTGACCATGGAATATCCAGCAGGGATGAAATTTCACAAACGGTGTTATTGCAGTGGTGGCATCCTATCACAGTACCATGCTTGAAGTCACTGAATTCTTCAGAATGACCCATTTTGTTTCACAAATGTTTGCAAATGGAGATTGCATGGCTAGGTGCTTAATTTTATATACCTGTGGCAATGGGTCTGATTGAAAAACCTGAATTCAATAATTAAGAGGTGTGTCCCAATACTTCTGTCCATATAGTGTGCGTGCCTGACTGAAAGAGTTTATCAAAAATACAGTGCAGAGTTTAGGCAACAACAACAGAACAAAAACCTCAACCATACTTACAGGAATCTCTGAAGTGCTGTTTTAGTAGTACATGGTACTTGTGCAGTGATGCAGAGCGACGTTAGGTTGGACATCATCTATATGAGCAAATTGTTGTCCAGAAAATATAACTTACACTTAACACAATTTTTCAAATGCCTAATCATCGAACACGTAATTTCTGTTGCTACTTATCCCTATAACGGATATTGAGTTTTTGCTATTAAAATAAGTAAACCTCTTGTAATTGTCCTTTAAAGTACGGTGATATTATAATCATAATATTAGTGTTGTTAAAGTTCCATTTCACAAAGAAAGAAAAATATTGGCTTATGCCTACTATTAACTTAAAACAGATCATTTGTAGCAAAAAACGTAATTGTTTAAATTATAAATTAATAAATGTACTACACAAATACAAACTTCAAAACTTGAATACATTATAGGCATATTATTTTGATCTGTATAGCTCTAATTGGTTAATTACAAGCACAGATGCATGTTGGTGCTGTTTATATTCACAGCATTTGTAACATGGTTATTTTTAGATAGTATACAGTAGGTTATCTCAAGCCAGCAATGGCTTTTCTGTATTTCCCTCATTTCTTTACACCATCTTCAACCATTGTCTGGCATTGTTTAGAAATACTTTAACCTGTTCATTTCTGTTTCTCAGCAGATTCAAATGAAACTGATGCACTTGGAAGCATTTACATTTTCTAATTAAGCTTGGGGATTGTAGGTAGGAATTTGTAAAGGCAAGCCAGTCATGTTGTCTTTTTTTGTGTCAAAACTGTTTAACTTTGTCTTCTTTTTGTGCTCAGGATTTGTCCCAAGTGAATTGTTTATGTACATGGTGGAAGTAGTGGTTGAGGGACAGTCTAGGAGAAACATTTAAGTTCATGGATGAACCCACCAACATTTCAACTGGTCTTGAGAAGGTCCATTAATAGTTATTATTACTTACTTGGATATTGCATAAAGAAAAGTTGAGTTTAATAATTGAATGTGGTCTGCTAGTGCAGTTGAGCCATAATTAGAAAATGTGTTTTCCAAAACCAAGTAAGGCGATATTAGATCATCGAAAACTGAATTTACAGGAATAATCTAATAAAATGCCTGCATGCCTAATTGGTAATAAAAATTACATCACCAGTTAACTTATTTTTAGTGGGTTTTTTTTGTTTTTGTTTTTTAGGTCACTTGATAGTTAACTGCTCTGTAGTTTATAATTTAGACTAATTTCACTGTTATATCAAAACATTTTGATATTCTTTGACATTTCTTTTATTCTCTTTTTAGTCTTCATATGGCAGAAATGGATTAATAGTAATTTTATTTGTTCATTTTAAACAAGTCCCTGGTATTCAGTACACTTTACTAAGCAGCTTTATTAGCCTAAATATTAGCCAAGATTGCTAGCTACTTTTCTATATCTTGCTATTTCTCAGTTCTGCTTAAAAATGACCTTTTTAAATGGGTTGGTTCATCCAGGAGTTCTGTATTTTTGTAAGTTACACACTGCAGAAGGACTTGTGTATATGGACATACATTATGTATTATTTGAACTGTTTAGTCTCTAGACTGCTTGTTTGCATTATTAGTATTGACATCATTTCTTAAAAAGAAAAGAAAAGAAAACAAATAGTAGCAATGTCTGAAATTGGTTGAACTTAAAGACTGAGTCCAATTATAGTTTGTATTGATCAAGCCCAATGTGTTCGTTCTAGTGCTCCCTAAATTAGGATATTAAATGACTCATGTTCTGATATAAAAAAAAATGAGTAAGTTAAATTATAAGAAAATGCAGATGATCAGTACCATATATTTTCCTTTTGCAGTGTGTTCATTGAAAAGACCCAGATTTAAAAAAAAAAAAAAAAAAAAAAAAAAAAGTGCTAGTAATAGGGACAATATAGGCATTTTTTTGCTTATGATCATGATTGATTGAAATGATTTTCCCTGTTGATTAGTCATTGTTGTGCATCACTGTAGACCATTGTAGTGATCATCTTTCTTCGCTGTGCAGATTAAGGAACACAAATGGATTGACTGCGGCCGATCTGGCCCGCGCACAAGGCTTCCAGGACTGTACTCAGCTCCTCTCCAATGCAGAGAATCAACTCAAGCATCTAAATGGGTTTGGCCATAATGGAACTGACCTCACCCACATCCAAGGGCGGAGTCTTCTCAATGGGCTAACCAATAGGAAGAGGCTCCACGACTGCTCAGAGCCAAATCACGTCAAGAGAGCAAGAGTTGATGGTAAGTGTTACAATCTTATGAAGGTTCTTGAAACAGTGGGAAGTGAATGCGTATTTACCTAATTTCTGAATGTTCGTCTTTCAGTCATGGATTTTTCTGTGAAGCCTGTCAGTGCCATGCAGGACGATATTGAAAGTATGCATGTAGAATCTGCCACAGACAACCAATCAGGTGCGACTGGACCTTTTACACCTTTGCCTACTAACAGTGAGCATCATGTGGAGAGTTTTGCAACGGACAATCGTTCTCCCACCTCACACGTAGTGGAGCCTGCTCCTTGGCCTTGTATATAAACTATTATGCCTACCTGTAATCTGTTACGAAAAATCCACTGTAGGTTAGAATAGATTTTCCCAGCATGTATATTAATCAGATTTATTTTGTACATTTCTGGTGTTCATATTTCACCATGCTTGACATTTAATGACCTTTGTACAATAAGGTGCTATCTGATGCTCCATACTTTCAAACAGATCATCTAAGTCCCAAAGTTTAGACAGCTGAACTAGGCAAACTCTGGATCAATTCATTAAGAATAACATGCTGTTATAGCACTGAATACAGTTGACTAAGACCAACCCTGTTGCATACCATTCTTGATCATTCAGCTACAACGTCTCCTCTGGTCTGACACTTTAAATCTAGATTGGCGATTCATAAGAATTCATATTTATAAACTGATCTAAAAATTGATGACCAAAATGATTTGCCTATAAATATGATACTTAAGTTAATCCTTCTCAATGCCATCATTACCAAGTTGGTTACATTACTCAGGGACTACTAAATACAAATCTTGTGTTGTAGCAGATTCAGTGGTATCTTCAAATAATGAGTTACTAGCTTGAGCATCGAAGTCGTTCATATGGTCAAAGTCCATCGAAGTCGAAGCATCATAGAAGACCAAGATTTATCCTGGATGATGATTTGCTATTACATAGACCCCTATAAAACCAGGTCTATCTGTGAGGTTGGAACATTTTTTAATTTGGTTTTAAATTTACACCAGAACAAAAAGTGCAGTTGATGTTGTTTTGACCAAAATACCAGATAGAACCATATTATTATAATACTGAGGTCAGTTTTGTGTTTATGCATTTTTTTTTTTTTTTTAAGTGTTCAGGATTGTGAAAGCTTCCAGTCATGTTTGTCTTTGACATTTCATTCATACCTCTAAAATCACTCTTACTTGCCCAAAATAAGTACGTAGTTGCACTTTCAGAATCCGTAAACATTTTGTTTTGCTGGTTAATCCAAAGTGCCTGTTTTGGTCACTACCACTTTAGGTTACATTGTTAGATTGTCCTTTTTTACACTTTTGTGATTTCTGGTCAATTGAGACAAATGTTTTACAAATATAATATTCATCCATCTGAATGGTAAAATCAAAAACATGTTCATTGGAAGGTATGAAGAGTAAACTCTCCTCCTTACACACTAGTCAGTCATTTAGTATTCCACAAAATTCCCCTGCTGTGCTGCTTCAACTTCACTCATTCCCCCGTCTGGCTCTCTCTGACCCCATGTTTTGTTTTGAATGACAGATGGCACCATAGAAATAACCACAGGCTTAAGCAATGACCACGCACAACTGAAGAATTTTGACACAAACGGCCTTTGCCATCCATGCCAACCTGACACGCCCGAGCTGGGCGGCAACATGTGTGGCTCACTGCACCTTGGCGGCAGCCCCAGCAGCTACACGCCTCTCAGGCCCTTGTGGGCCATGGTCTCATCAGACTTCAGCGATCATCTGCACTATGGCCACTACCACGGCTTCGGAGACACTGCTGAAGACCTGGAGGACACTGGAAGCTGTCATGAACACATAACAACTGTGAAGCATGAGCAGCACTATAACCAAGAAGTGTTAAATGCCATGCAGCTGTTTCATGGATCATGAAGGGATTAAAGCCCATCTGTTTGTATAAAAGTGGGCGTAGAGAGCTACCCAGCCGCCTTAAACCTTAACCAGTTTACCCTGACTTTGCTCTTGCACCTTAAAAAAGGCCACATTAAAGGAGCTTTTTGTTGTGGGGAAAAGCCTTTGTACCAAAGGGGTATTTGTGTTTTTGTATCTGAATTTTTGAATCATATGGTATGTTTAATTAATAGATTAACTGAATGATTAAGTAGAGCAACGGTGGATGATTTGTTAACTGTGGTGCATTCAGCTTTCCTATACCCCCCTTCTCACCACAGGAGTTTGTGGACTTATTTGAATAGCCTTTGTACGGTTTCGTGATAATTCCGTTGATATATTTGTGGGGGTTTGTGACAATGGTTTTCCCCACAAGTAGTTTGGAACTAGCATTATAAAATGTATGTAACGATTTATTGTTTCCTGTTTCTAATGTTCTTGAGAAGTTGAATGGGTTATGTAAAACTGAATTTCATTGTAAAAGTATTTGTTTTGAGAAAATGGACAGTTCTGACATTCCGTCAATCTTTTGTGTTGTGATATAAAAGTATTTGAGACAGAATGCGTTCCTCTCATTTTTTTCTGTCTTGACTTTGAATGCAGTTTAATGTTTTGGTGAGTTATATTCAATCAACCTTTTAAGTTTTATGTGCATTAGGTAAGACTTGTAAAAAGTATGTCTATTGGTTAATAGGTGGAGTTGAATAAAATAAAATTTGACATTACTATTTTTTACTAATCTTGAGCCTGTCCTCATTCCCATCCATATACACAAATGTTATGCAAGGACTGTCACATCAAATTAAGTGCACGCTGGCATTCTGACTGCTTGCAAGCCAAGTAATGACTCTATAAACATGCAACATTCTCCTCATAATGATTTTTATGAGGATGTGAAGGGGAATTGAAGGGGAATCGTCAACAAGGGGACAATCCAAGTGCTAACAAACCATTCCGAACTGGAAGGCAGGTTTGCAAACTGAGCCCTTTCCAACCATGTAATACACTTGTGTGAACACCAAGTATTAAAGTATGCATATATATATATATTTTATATATATAATTTCTCCACATTTTTCTGTAGTATTTGTACTAGCAAGAAATGAAAAATGTTGACTGGTGCACCTTTAAGAAGGAAAGTATTAAGAGTCTAAATTTAACGCATACTGTTCAGTGTTTACTGGTATTAATGCATCCTGAAAATCTTTCAATGCTGAACACCTTTCGGTCCATTATGATTCTGAATGAAGGCTGATACTGTGTTGTGGTGTTCATGTTTTCGAGTTCAGGTAAGGGAATAATTTCATTACAGCAAAAGATGAAAGAAGGCTGATCACATTCAATTAATGAACATTAAAATTAGTTTGGCCAGTCAGTCACATCTTTTATCGTCTTAATAAGCAGAAAACGCAGGGGTCGCTGAAAGAGCTGTGCATAGGTTCACAGCCTGCAAGTAAACAAAAGATGAAATTTGATTAGAATGCTATTTCTGAGCTCGAGCTCATGTGTCCGGACACACACGTCGACCTTTACTGCGTCACTCAAACTCCGCCCACATGTCCGGACCGACCATTGTACGCGTACAGGGGGAGTTTTGTAGCTAACTGCGTCAAGACCTTCAGTAATAGTGTGACAGAAATATCTTTTGTCCATGCAAACGTTAGGTATATGTAAAAAGTAGTGCTCATGCTATTTATGAAATGAATATTCGCTCACTTTAGGTGTGAAGTAAAGACGCTGTGAATAATCACTTCACCCTGATACAGACATGGTACGGTCTGTAATTCCGCGTTGAAATCCTCATAGCAGATTTCTGAACAGTAACCAGCTGCCTTCTAAAGGCCGACGCGTGCGACTGGACTTAGAGCTGGTGTTTGATATTAAGCTAAAAAAATAAGTTGGAATAGTGAGACATTTTTGCTAAAACAATTCGAGCCGTCTCTCTGGAACGATGTCCACTCCGGCCCGAAGAAGGCTCATGAGGGATTTTAAAAGGTGAATCAGCCAAGAGGAAGCTGGCGGTGTTTTGTGGTAGTCGCTTGTTTAAGGCTAAGCTACCTTGTTTGGATTCGATTATAAATATATATTTTATGGACATATATGATTGTGTAATCGTAATGAAGAATAATGTAACACATGGAGCAGAATAATATTTATTTGGGACGGAATCTGAGATTATTTTTGCTTCACATCCGACGTAAGTTTGACGTCTAAAGTCAGACGTCATTCCAGCTATTTAAGATTTTAGCACAAATCCGTGTGACATCAGTATCTCCTCACGGGTGTTTAAGTCCACATCATCCCTAATGGCAGTTTGTTTTGTTGTTAAATCAGACTTCAGGAGGATCCCCCTGCCGGTGTCAGCGGTGCCCCATCAGAGAATAATATCATGGTGTGGAACGCGGTTATATTTGGGTAAGCAAATAGGCACTTAGCAGCCAAGCCACTTAGAAAAGCTCATCAGCCTTGTTTTTGTTTTCTCTAACACGTCATGCTTGATACAAGGGAGCACTTATTTTAAATGCTAAGACAGATTTTAGGCCTTATGCGTTTTTGTCAGGTGCGTCTGTCAGCTTTAAGTCAATACTGTCTAAACGTCATTTCACTAAATTATAATAAAAGCTTGCTTATTTTTTTTATTTTTTATTTTTTATTTTTACAGACCAGAGGGCACGCCCTTTGAAGATGGTAAGAATCCATTCTCTATTATTATTATTATTATTATTTTTATTATAGAATAAGATGCTGATAATCTGATCTATTCAACATAACCCTGAAAATATCAGATTAGCCAAATTAATATGAAATTAAATATAAGCGCAGACCTACAACACGGGTAACACATTTGTATTATTGCACATCCTAAATCACGTTACATCATCTATTTACAGGGACATTCAAGTTGACGGTCGAGTTCACCGAGGAATACCCCAATAAACCCCCCACAGTCCGATTCACCTCCAAGATGTTTCATCCTAATGGTAAAGTCCTGTTTGTCTAATTTAAACATTAAGCATTTCTTTCTAGTTGTATGACCATTTTTTAACCAGTTTGTTGCTCATTTTTAGAAGGGACCTCGTATTAGGGTTGGATCATTTAAAGAGAAGAAGCAAGATGCTAATGATGTTCTGCTTATGACGTTTCAGTTTACGCAGATGGAAGCATATGTCTCGATATTCTGCAAAATCGCTGGAGTCCGACTTACGATGTTTCATCAATTCTCACCTCAATCCAGGTAAATCGTTGATATCAGTTGTTTATTTATTTTTTTTTTCAATTATGACTGCTTAGTGCACTCTTAAATAAGTTATTTGTGTGTCTCAACCATAAGTCCAACTGCTAGACATTTTAAGTGACATGGATGACTGAAAACCATGACAACTATTTTTGTGACCTCTGGTTGCTTCTCTTTACAGTCTTTGCTTGATGAACCCAATCCGAACAGTCCAGCAAACAGCCAAGCAGCTCAGCTCTACCAGGAGAACAAGCGCGAGTATGAGAAACGTGTATCAGCCATCGTCGAGCAGAGCTGGAGGGACAGTTGACCTGTGAACTCTGTGTGGTTATAGTTTAACCAAGTGAATCGTGAAGCATCTCGTTCCACCCACCTGTCCTGTCCTCTTTCTTTTTCTTTCTGTCACTCGCTCCATCCAATATAGAGCTCAAACGCACTTTAATCGGCTTCCTCACCCCATATTCTCCTCCTTTGGAGGACTTGCGTTGTCCTGTTGACCATCTGGCCTCACTGTCCAATACGTAACCAAATACGCTGGCCTTTTGCCATGGGAACCTGGAGTAAACGATGTTCTATTCAAGGGGCCTTTTTTTTTTTAAGAAGTGGAGTCAAATTCCATGGACTGACATGGTGCTGGCCTGACGTCATTGCATTTGACCGTGCCTGGTTTGGAACTGACGTGTCACACAGTTATGCTGTATTGTGTGCTGTTACATGCTCGGAAGTGTGATTTTATATTCCATTGATGTGTTGCAAACCTGCCTCTCATGTACCATATTGTACGAATACACTTTGACGTTCATGTGCTTTGTCTGTCCAGGCTGGTTCGTGTGTGTGGCTAACATTGTTTATATTTTTAGCTTGAGTGATAATTTCTTTTACCCATTTGAAATACAGAAAAAGGAGTTTCTAGTAGTAAGTAAAAGTGATTGGACCTCTAGTACAACCTGGAGGTTTCCCTACTCATCCTTCATCAGTTTTTGATGATGCTCCTTAAATGAATGGTGAAAGAACTTAAAACAAGTCCAGGCCTTCTGTTTCTCAGTTCATACATGGATATTACATTACTAAATAGAAATCAGAAAACTGTAATAGATTTTTATTCATCTTTTATTACCAATTAGGACATTTCTACTTAAACACTTAACACACAATAGCCACATGCTGTGAGTGCCTTCATAATATACTTGTCAAGGAGCAACCAAGGAAATGAAGGTCAAATACTTTTTTGAGAACATCACTGCCACATTTTAAAAAACTTAAACTCAGGAGGTTTGAGTTTAAGCCCTTTTAGTGCTGTTTGGTAGTAAATAAATTCTAAAATGTAGATTGAGGTGACAAATTGACAAAAGTTATTCCTAGCATTTAACAAATATATAAAATAAATAGAAATGTTGACAGTTCAACACTTGGTTCATGGTTGACAGTTCAACAGGCTACCTGTTATATGCCCTCTCCTTTTTGGATTTCTCCAAGGCTTTGTCCATTGTTTTTTCTGTGTCACCCCTGCACTTTGGGCAATACCACTTCCCCTTAGGCTTATGGTTGAGGCCAACACAGGAGAAATGGAACCATTCAATGGGACACTCATCATTGTCACAGCCGATCATCTCCCCATAGGACACCTGCTCACAGAGACAGTACGTGGGCTCATTGGGATCGATGGGCAGGTCAGCTGGTGAAGCCTCCCTCTCCTGCTTTGCTTTGGATCTCTTCTTCTTCTTTGACGTCTTGGCCCGTTTCTCTCTTGTCACTTCATCCCGGTCATTATGAATCATCTCCCGGTTCTCATTGCTGTTCTTCTGCCGCCTTGAGCGCTTGCTGGCACTTGCCATTCTTTCGACCGAACCCGGGGTCTCTTCTTTGCGTTTTTCCTCCTCGCGCCGCTTGCCAGGGACAACGGTTGTCACAGAGGTCACGTCATGGGGCTCATGCTGGGGTTCTAGAAGCTCTGTGAAAGAATCCACCTGCCGGCTGCGGTTCTCCACCAACTCTACCATCTGTCCAGCAAGCTGGATCTTCTCATCTCCCAATTCCTGGCTGCGGATCAGTGCACGCTGGATGCAGTGCAAAAGGCGTCGCCGCTGGACAGGATCCTCCTCCAGCCTGTGCTTTTGGTATGCTTCATCTAGCTCTTTGAGGATCTCTGCAACAAACATGCAAAAGACACAGTCACCACCTGAAGGTAAAAATTTGTTCTTTTAAATTGAGAGTTTAAAATATGTAATCTTTCTTTGCTAATAAAAATATTTCGCAGAGTGATTAACAGTTGTACACATTTAGCACAGCTATAGCAATAAACAACATTTTAAAGAATAAATAATCAACTATAATAAATCCTTTTTAAAATTCTAAATACAAGCTCGACCGAAAGTGACATTGAACTTTAAGCAAAGAACTTGGCCACAAAAACTCTCGGCATAAACACAAAGAGACCCCGCCTCCTTGCATATTAACACACAGCCAATCACAGGAGAGCAACTAAAACAGAGACCCGCCTACTAGAACGTTAGGAAACCAATCACTGATCTCGAACACGACCTGCTGCATCCGGAATGGGCGGGGCAACCAAGTTACTGACGATCCTCAAACCAATTGCTGATGTTCTACGCAAAGCAAACACCAATCAGAAACGGAGGTAGGTGGAGTTTGTAGTCTGAGCAAATAAAATCTGTAACGTACGCTTCGTGCCCATTTCTACACAACAGTGTCAGATGAGCTGACGCACGTCCTTTAAAACGGCTGGAGAAAACGCTGGGAATGTTGGCTGATTGATTAAATAGCGAAAAAACTCCTTGGATAAAAAGTTGAAGAAACCGTTTTTGTACCCAACAGGAGCTGAGAAACATGTGATTACAATATTCCATTTGGTCAGCACAAACAGTACACAAAAAGACGAAACACACAGACAAACAGAGACGCAGCCGATGTAGTTTTAAAAAGCAGTCGATGCCTTGTAGCAGGATTCATAATCGTTTTGTAATTCATTTCTCCGGATGTAGCAAAGTGCCAAGTATAAACACAACGACAGCACGGATCACAAGTGAAAAACTGACAGCATAAATACATACATAAATATATACACGAACCCCTCAGAATTTCTCAAATTCTCCAACCAAATGCGACTATTGTGTCCAACCAAAAGGACCGAGAAAACAAAGTGATCACAGGAGATGTAGTAAATCGCCATTTCCCCGAAATCATATGCTAGATTATATATATAAATATATAAATCACTGACGGTAGAATGAAACCTAGATCAGTCATGATGGTCATATATTTCACCTCGATAACACCGAATATACAAGAAAATCAAGACGAGTCGATTTGCTGGAGACGTTTCTAATGGAGCAGCAGTAAAACTGTCTGAACCCTATTGTGTTCACTCAGCAGTTCAAACGCACAACATGATTTCCCCTCCTCACATCACAAAAAACAATCTGTTCACAGCTTGGAAAGCGGATTATGGAGTAAAAAGGATCACATTACCTTGATATTTCGAGTCGATCTCTCTCATGAGAGACACGTTTCTTTGTAGGTCGAACGGCAGCGACTCGACTAAGTCCAGATATTCCGCTACATAGTGAGTAACCTGCAGTGGGTCCCAGCTGGCTGTATTTAACATGTTTTTTTATCTCCGACTGTTTACTTCAGATTCTCCGAATGAGTCCATTAAACGGCTACACAAAACGCATTTATACCTATAGATTATCCTTAAGACAACGCACTGCAAAACCGCCCTACAAGCATCCAACTGAAACTTCAAGCCAAAAAATGGAGCTCGCAAAAGGATTTAACAACAATCAGCGCAACAAACAAGAATGCTGATGTTAAATATTTATATAGGAGTCCATTCAGGAGTGAAAATGTCCGTGTCGCATTACTTGATCCCAGCGTGGAGATCCTCCGGGTAGTTTCAAACACTTGGGGGAACAGTCTGGTTGTTACTGCGCATGCGCTAACGCTGCAAAAAAAGGCACCGAGTCCCGATGATCAACAGCCGAAAACGCATTTTGTTGACTGAACGGCTGGTAAATCAGACAGTTTTCTAGTCCTACGCGATGCAAAACGCGAAGCCAGTGCAGGAGGGTATTGCGGTTAGGTTTATTTTGGGATCAAAATGGTTTGAGTTTCCAGTTTGACTGCAGAGAGCCACCGGAAAGACATTTGTTTTGGCACTGCAGCGGTTAGTTTCACCAAAGAGTGAGTTGTGTGTTTTTGTTGTTTGTTTGTTTGTTTTTCTGTTGTTGTTGCGCGCGCGCGCGTGTGTGTGTGTGCGCGCGTATGTTACACCCCGACAGCCTGCTGGGTTACAACTGTAGCCGTGTATGAATGTAACAGCCGCTTTGTAGCCATTTCGTATTAGCTGAAGTTAGCCAATGACGTTGTTGTGGGCGGGGCGTTTCTACATCACACAGCGCCCACCACATCTAAACCAGTCGGGGTTGCCAGATCTTGAGTGCACCCAAGGAATTGGGCTACTTTTGATCTGTTTAGTATTTTGGTTTGTTTTGGAATTATCTTTTTAGGATTTGGAAGTTTTATACGTTATACAAAACGTGTATACATTATATGGCCACATGTTTATGGACTGACCATCACACCCATATGTAGGCCTTTTCCAAACTATTGACAAATTTTGAAACACAATAGTATAGGTCTTTCTATGCTATGGCATTACAATTTCCCTTCACTGTAAGAGGACCAAACCTGTTCCAGTATGAAAATACCCCTGTGCACAAATAGAGCTCCATAAAGATAAGGTTGATGTGGGAGAGGTCCAGTGTCCCACACAGAGCCCTGACCTCAACCCCACTGAACACATTTTGTGTGAATTTGTGCACCGATTGCACCCCAGGCTAACATCACCCAACATCAGTTCCTGACCTCACTAATGCTCTTGTAGCTGAATGGGTGAAGCCTGGGGTGAAGATTGAAGGGTATTATAGCAACAAAGGTGTGAGAACTAAATCTGGAATGGGATGTTCAAAAAGCACATATGGGTGTGATGGTCACATGTGCACAAACTTTTAGTCATGTAGTGTACATAGATCTAGAATAATACAGAGTACTAATTTATGGTTTATTGTGATAGAAAATTAATTAATGAAATTGATTATTTTCCAATAACAACTCCCCAAAGTTTTTTTTATTTCACTTGTCCTGCAGCAGTTTGCCAATGATTACAATTTTAATCGTTTAATGTACATCATTTGTAGTTATATTTAATGTTGTGGAATGTAAGCAAGAATAGTTAGTACCTGTTATCACTTAAATTATAGCAGCTATAAGCAGTTATACTTCCACCAAGTTAATAAGTCCAAATAACACACCTTTTTGTTTTGGAAAGCAGTCATCCACCCTGAAAACTGACTGTTGCAAAGTGCTGACACCTGTCTCCTTTCCTAAATGTTAAATAAACATCTTTTGCAAAAATCTTTACCATATCAATGATTAAATGCTTTTCTTTGTTAAATAATAGCACATTGTAGTCAGTTTATTACTAGGCTTAGCAAGACAAGTTCCTGTGAATGAGTTATAACAAAAATATAAAATATACATAATAACAGACCATCTTAAGGTCTTGGTGAAAACCTATTTTGATAAACAGTGTACACAATAGGGTGGCACGGTGGCTCTCCAGGGTCCCCGATTTCATCCTAAGCTTGGGTTACTGTCTGTGTGGGTTTTTTTTTGCATGTTCTCCCCATGTTCACATGGGTTTCCTCCAGGTTCTTTGGTTTCCTCCAACTTCCCAAAGATGTGCCAGGTGGACTGGATAAGATAAATTGACTCAGCCCATCCCATCCAAGGCATATTCGCATCTCACGTCTAGTGTTCCTGGAATATGCTTTGGATCCATCATGACCCTGACCAGGGTACAGTGGTTACTGAAAGAGCATGAGAAAGAATGCACAATAAAAATATGTTTAAAAATATGAACAATATTTGCAAATTATGCATAATACCATAAAATGTGTAAATTTTAAATAATACTATTACTACTACTACAAAAACAACTATTATTATTATAATAAAATAATAATAATTATTATTATTATTATTATTATTATGCTAGTCTTGATTTAAGACTTTAAAATCATCATAGCCTTTTTGTTTTGTAATACACATAAGTCTGGCAACCCTTTAAAGAGCCGGATCAAGTGTGTTTTGTAGGCAGTTAAAAGAAAACTGGACCAAGTAAAGCATGTCAATGTTCCTATAGTGTCTGATAAAACATTTCTATTCACTTGTCCTTTACCATTACAAGAACATTTATTGACCATTGTGTGGATGAATCGCAAATATTCAGTGCATCAAATAGTGCATAGAAGCCACTATTTTGCGTCATATTTAGTGCACTTCCATAGGGAGTGTTGTGCTGTTTGAGACACAGCCGTGGTATCTGTTGCCCCGGCAAAGCTTCACTGTAAGCCGCCATCTTGAATTCGCTGTCAACAAGCTGAGCACGAGTGAAGCAGCCTAATTACTTAGCTAAGGTTGTCATTGTCAGTATTTATTTTTTATATGTTAACATATCACCTAAAAAGAGAACGGAGCACATAAATCTACGCTAATAAACTAGAAAATGAACAGAAGGCGCACTTCCGGTCGCCTCGCTACGTGTTATGGACAAGGAGCAATCTAAAAACTACAAATAAGTCACATTGCAAATGTTTCATTTAATTACAAGGGCGTGAGAATGAGGCCCTGGGTGAGTCTGGTAAGAAGTGCAGTTTGGAACTGCAGACTCAAGGTTAGCCATGGAGCATTTCAGACAAGTCCAACAGTCCCAAAGCGGACAGTGTTTATGGAAATCAGGAACAAATGGACCACACCAGCTGGCTATGATACTGGCATAAAGACTTTCAACAGTCTCACCAAACAGAAGGAGCCTCTGGTTTTGGCTCAAGAAGGAAGAGCAACTTGGTAAGGCAGCTTTAGAAAATTGTAGGGAAAAGTGTAGCCATACTGTACATTTATAGTTTGACCATACACTGTGCTGTTATGTGTAGGTACAGTTGTGGACCCACTGTTTATGATCATGCCCATCTTGGTCATGCGTGGTAAGTTGATGCACATAACTATAAAAAAAGATGTTACTTGTGATTATTCACCATGACTGTATTAATAACATTAATATAATGTATATTGTAAAGAAAATATATGACCAAAAGTTTGTGGACACCTTACCACCACACTCGTATGTGGGTTTGCCACAAACTGATGCCACAAAGTTTGAAACAGACAATTGTCTAAGATGTTTTGTCCGTGATGGTTTGTCAAGGTTGGTGTGGAAGAAATTGAGTAGCCTACACAGAGCTCTGACCTCAACCCCAGTGAACACCTTTGGGATGAAGTGGAATGCTGACTGAATCTGGATTGGGATGTTAAAAAAAAAAAAAAAAAAGGATGTGGGTGTTATGATCAGGTGTCCACAAACTTTTGGCCAAATAGTGCACAGTGTAAATATTTTGCCTGATTGGTCTCCTTGCTTTTCACATCAAAAGCTCCTACGTCAGATTTGACATCCTGCAAAGAATTTTAACCAGGATATTCCGAATAAACGTAACTCATGTCATGGTCATCACTGACGTTGATGATAAAATCATACAGAGAAGCCTTGAGGCAAGTATGCTTTGACTTAGTCTGTACTGAAAAATTTACGTAAGAAGAATACGTAAACCGTAGTATAGAAAAATAACTTGAGGTTGACTGGGAGATTCTGGGCGTATAGTCATCTTTGTTTGAACTGATTCTTGTTCCTCCTAACAGGAGAAGATCTCACCTTTTGTGCTTGCCAGAATGTATGAAGAGGAGTTTAAAAGAGACATGCTGGCCCTGAAGGTCTCACATTTTAAGCTAATATTAAATACACACTATATATATTGTACATACAGATAGGTGACAAAAGAAAACCTTGTGGCTCTGTTATTATGCTGTGGGAGAATTTTTCTGCCTTAATTAGTGACCACATATTCCAGTAAAAGGAAGGGTCACTGTAAGTCAGAGTTCTTCTGGCTGATCACCTTTTATCTTATCATGAAAGATTTCAATCTTGATGGGAGTGGTCTCTTCCAGGATGACCGCGCCCCCATACGCAGGGCACAAGGGAACAATGAATTGTTTGATGAGTGTTAAAATGATGTATGGACCAGATCTCAACCCAGTTGAAAATCTATGTGGCATTTTGGAGTGAAATGTTAGACAGCGCTCTCCACCATCACCGTCATCAAAATGCTAATTGAGGGAATGTTTTAGAAGATTGGTGTTTATCCGTCCAGTACAGTTTAAGACACTTGCAGTATCTATGCCAAGCTCTTCATGTTGACTCAACACCTTGCTACGACGCTTTATGTTGGTTTTTACAGTAATCTTTCACCCATCTGTACATATTTATGCACACATGAAATAATAGGGTATTTTGTGTAAGTAAGTATGAATGGATGTAACTTTAAAGCATCCAGTGTTGGCATAAATATGATATTTTTTGTCCACTATAGGTTCTACCACCAGCTGTGTATATGAGAGTCACAGAGAACATACCTCAGATTGTAGCTTTCATTGAAGGCATCATCAGAAATGGCCATGCTTACACCACAAGCCAAGGTCAGTTCTTCTGTGTTGCATCTCTAGCAGGCATGTGGTCTGCCAGCATGGTGGTACACATTTACATTTACTCTGTTTGGCTTGAAGTTATTACATTGGCAGTGTTATTAAAGCAAGAAGTTGTGTAATCAGCTATTAGGAAAGATATGATGTGGTACTTATCTGAAAAATGAGGGGGAAAAAATTGTCCCTTATTCATCAAGTTTGTGTAGAAACAAGCTCGGGTTTGAATTTGACTTGGTGAATCAGCTTCAGTTTTGTGGACACATGCAGTCCTATGCGGACAGTGCATAAAAATTTATCCTCATATGTATATAATTTCCATGAAATGCCCCAGATTATGCATTATGCGTTATAATAATGAGCGAATAAAAGGAAACCGTTCAACAGGTTATAGTTATATACCAAGATCGAAGGAAATAAGTAAATGGAGAGATTTGAAATTGGTGATTAAGGAAACTTTTGGTGGAGTGTGTGTTAAAAATTATGCACTTTTAACACAGGGGACGTCTACTTTGATACCCAATCTATCGGCAGTCGTTATGGCAAGCTTGTGAACATGGGAAATGCTGCTGGGGAATCAGGTCGGCATATATTCTACACACTTCATTAAAACTTTGATGAACAGGATCTCTCAGATTTCTCATATCTGTTTCTTGCAGTAGAGCCGGTATAGTGTTGTCTCACTTGGTGATTCTGAGTGATTTGTTTCTCAGCGAGCAATGATAAAAAAGACCCCCGAGACTTTGCCCTGTGGAAAGCCTGGAAGCCTCTGGAACCTTTCTGGGACTCTCCATGGGGAAGAGGAAGACCTGGCTGGCACATCGAATGCTCCACTATTGCCAGGCAAGCCCCTCTTTTGTTTCCTGCTGATCTTTTTGATGCCTGTCTGCTTAAATGCTTGAATATTCACGCGTCAGCATTTGTCTGTGCTTTACATAAGCAGTTTGAATGCAGCTTATTTTTCTTTAGAAGAATGAACCTCAGCATTTGTAGTTAATCTCATGCCACAGTTCCACAATCCACAGTTTAGATATTGGAATATGTTGTGGTTTAGAGCCTCTCCCTGATACAGTAACTTTGGCTCTATCAGAAGAAAAACAAAGTAGTCTTTAAAGTAGATGTGTTGCCACCAGAGTTGATTATTTTCCAGTAACAGCATGCAGGATGCAAGTGTTTCATTCTTCTTATATTACATCAATTTGCCAGTGATTACAATTTTTAGTTATGAATGAACAGCACGTTGTTCTTTTTAACTATTTGTATTCATATTTAATGTCCACAAAACAAGTTAGTTCCTGTTCTTAGTTATGTCATAACACTGAGTCATTCTATCAGCAACCTGTCTTGTTTTCTCCTATTCTTCATGTTAATAAGACATAAAACTCCCACAGATTGTCTCCACATCACTCCCACATCATGTTACCTGAAACCTGAAAGCACTATGGGAATGTCCTGAAGAGTTTTCTGTGGTGGAAAATTTACTGACTGTTACAAAGTATAACATGCTAGATGTTTATTTATTAGTGTTTATTATGGCCCTGTTTACACTTGGTTTTAAAATGCGTCTTGGGTGATCAGGTCACAAGTGGACAGCCGAGACACATAGCCGTTTACATCTGTGTCTATCATGAGTCTCCATGATATCCACCTGACCACTCGTGTTTGGATTTCTTTGCTGCCTATGTCACTTTCCTTTTTATGTCCTTATCAGGGACGCATCAGGACACATTAGTGTTCGCACTACAAAATGCATGTGCTCAAATACGTTCCCTCGGCACGTGGTCTGAGTGAATGCATCTTGAATGCGTCTTGGTGGTGGTTTACGCTATATTCAGTGCTGTTCACGTGTGATCTGATCGCCCAAGACACATTTAATACCAAGTGTAAACAGGGCCATAATAAACGTGAAAATGTATCGTGTAGAGCGTCTACCATATAAGTCCTTGTAAATGTGCTCACACTATACAAATGATAAAGGATTAGAAAGAGCGTATTAGTATATAATATAACAAGGAATCAGATTTGAGAATTCAACAGGGCTTCCGTATAATATCATTTAAAATGTGCTAAAACATCTTAGCTACTTGTTACATTTCTGACAAGACTTGAAGCCTTCTTAGTGTTATGGTCAGGCTGACACTATGTGTGCATAATTGTATGTGTATACATTTGGTTTTGATTACATGTAACATGCATGCAAAGAGAGATTTGTAACATAGAACTGATACATGTACTAAATGATTTTGGGTTGCATATTGGTTATGGTACTTTGAGTTCTTCCTACTGTTCAGTCTGGACCCCATGTGATTTAGCTAGGAATGAGCCTGCTTTGCTCTGTTTGGCAGCTCTGTGTTTGGGAACCAGTTGGACATCCACTCAGGAGGGATCGACCTGGCCTTTCCTCACCACGAGAATGAAATTGCTCAGTGTGAGGCTTACCACAAGTGTGACCAATGGGGGAACTACTTCCTGCATTCAGGTAAAGCCCGTAGCTGTACACTGTTCACCTTAGGTCTTAGCTACATTAGTATGCATGCATTTAAAAATGCATAAATAGATATTTAAGTATTTGGCATCACTAAAAATTCACCTCTTTGAAAAAGCTCTCCAAGTACCTTTTGAAAATGCTGAGCAGTTTAGTGTGGGTGGAGGAAACCAGACGTGAAAACTCTAACATCCTCGTTCCTGATTCAACACGTCCAGAATAGAGGATGAGTTTCTCTGACTCCTATAGTTGCGCTGTTGTTTTGGTAGTTCTGATGACCTTTCGAAAATATAAACTCTGTATTCTACAGCACAAGATGCAAGTTACCTTAAATATGTAATTAATATAAACCATATAAACACTGTACGGTTTGTAACTCGGGTTGGGAACCGAAACTTGGTTCCAAATTACAACCGAATTCAAAATGCAAAATACCGGGTGTCTATAAAAAAAAAAAAAATAGAATTTCGGTTCTGCTTATGGGTTCCTAAACATGGTAACCCTTTATTACTTCTGGCTACAGAGCTGCAAGGCCATGTCTACCTAACTATGTCATGCATCAATGCAACAGCGTGTCCGTTTATTTAGATATGAACTAGTATGCATGGCTAACATCACAACACTTTGAAAGATGGACCACTACTACTATTTTCTTGAACTGTGAATGTTCAGTTAATGCTTACAAAAATTAAGATATTTCTAAACAATTGACTTTGTTTTTTTTTTTTGTTTTTTTTTCCATTTTGGAATTGAAATGTAGACTCGGTAAAATTAACATGATACCCAACCCTCTTTGTAACACCTGAATACCATTTTGATATTTCAAGAAGATCACAGGTTTTCAATGACGAGGAAGCCTCATGGTTGTCAGGGGTTCATATTGTCCAATCAGTCTGCACATTGTAAACTGATGATATCCACCACCCAGTGGATTAACCTCTGCTTTGGAAAAGGAGTTCCTTGTGTCTTACATGCATAGCAAATAACATCTAATATCAGAAGAAAAGCTCAATCACTAGTAGGGATGCAACTAAAATGAGTATAAGTAATAAAGGACTCCTCATGCTGAGCTTTATGTTTAAGAAGGTCCTGACAAATGAGCACAAGGCACCTTGAATTTAGGGGAAATGAAGTGCTCGCAGAGTTGAAGTGCTCTCACATGCATCAGGTTCTCTTCTCATCTTTGTTTCGCTGCTCCACACTCTTGAACACTTTTGTGTGCACACAATTCACAGCTCATTTTTAATGCCCACGCTTGCTCATACTGCTCTGTATGTTTGTCTTGACAGTCCTTGTGTTCTCTATTAAATAGCTGTTCTTTCAGGTTATTTGTATTGTAGAATATTATTACGGTCATGTATGTGACTTGAAAATCTTTCGTCACCTAACATAAACTGTTAAGCTTATTCATTTGTTTAGGGCACCTTCATTTGAAAGGCAGCACAGAAAAGATGTCCAAGTCCTTGAAGAATTATATTACAATAAAGGTAGGTTTTCTTAAGTACATTTCGCATATTGTGTTAATATACATTTGGTACCCAGCTTAATCCCAATGTGGCTGTGAACACATAGTGTGAGTTTTTATCGTCTTGCATGCATTATTGTACGTAGGATGATTCCAGAAGTCTCTGCAACAGTTTTTATTAGTGGAGCAGTTTTATCTCTGTACAGTGATTATATTTCTCATACTTCTTATACATCATGCTTTATTTCAGTCTATTAGCTGTTTAATTAAAAGTGCAGGTTTATTTATTTTTTTTATTTTTCTTCAAGTGTTTCAGCTCCTATAACATAGTAATATAATTTCAAAGATAATTTAGAAAACCTAATATTTCCTTGAATTTAATCTTACTAGCTTTTAGTTTTATACTTACAGTATGTCTGCATTTTTTCTGGCACAGAAATAAAGCTTGCTGTTAACAAAAGCCCACGAGGGATATGTAGTCTCCAAGAGAGTGGGCCTGGATGGGGAGAAGATTTAGGCTTAAGTAGGGGTGGGCGACTTGATTAAAATATCATATCATGATTATTGTAGACATTTCTATGATATGGGTCATGAGCTATAGGTTTGCTCACAAACACAATACAGTCGTCATCATCATCCTTCGGCTACTCCCGTTAGGGGTCGCAACAGCGGATCGTCTCTTTCCACAGTAGTAGTATTTTAATAATGCCTAAAAAATGACATTAATTAAATTTTTGTAAATTTTAAAAAATGATGAAAAAAAGGAACAAATATTTAACATTGAAAAGGAAAAATACTTTTAAAAATCTATAAGTTCAAAAGTTTAACATCTAATCAGTTGCTTCCCATAATTAAATGTAATAAATAATTTTTTTTATAAAATGTAAATTTAAAAAAGGCAACGTCTTTATAAAATAATTAACAAACAGTGGCAACAGAGGCCTCTAGAAATTAGAAACCGCTCTTTTTTTAGGTTTTTTTTTTTTTTTCATTTTTCGATTATTATTTTTATATATATTTTATATATAAAATTATATTATTATATATAGCTCTTTTGCTCTTTTTTCTGAACTACTGTTTTCTCTCTCTCTCTCTCTCTCTCTCTCTCTCTCTCTCTCTCTCTCACTCACTCTCTCTCGCTCTCTCTCTCCTTTGTGTAGGATTTCTTAAAGTCCTATAC
The DNA here is from genome assembly GCA_030068235.1 of Notoglanidium macrostoma. Lineage (NCBI taxonomy): Eukaryota > Metazoa > Chordata > Actinopteri > Siluriformes > Auchenoglanididae > Notoglanidium > Notoglanidium macrostoma. Next base: position 8,650,585 of record JAQQZR010000010.1, read on the forward strand.
TGCCCGTGAGTTTAGGATGTTTTGCCTGCTAACCAAGTACAGATCAGGTAAGCTTTATTATCATATGTATATATACCATAGAAATAACCATTAACAGCAGACGTTTTACAAAAAGAATTATGTCATTATAGCTAAGAGGGAATACTGAACAAGGTCAGTGTTCCCCTAAATAGCATTCAATACTACAACTCTCTTTTTCTCCCACAGCGATTGACTTCAGTGATGCCAGCATGAATGAAGCTCGCTCTACGCTCTCCTCTATCTCTGGCTTCATCCATAATGCCCAGGCCTACATGCAGGGTCACCTACAGTGCCAAGACATACAGGAGAGCTTTTTATGGGAGAGGTGGGAGATTCCATACAGCTGCTATGCTGAAACTGAAAAGATTTGGACCTAACCCTTAAGTGAAAATAACTTGTATAACTCCACAACTAAAATGTTGCCATTTTGTTCTTATTTAGTAAACATGGAAGACCATTTGAATGCTTATGTTATGAAAATCATGTTTGGGTTATTTTGATCTGAGCGTAATGAGCTGGGGGGGGGGGGGG
>JAQQZR010000010.1:8675368-8720179 GCA_030068235.1 Notoglanidium macrostoma
CTCTCTCTCTCTCTCTCTCTCTCTCTCTCTCTCTCTCTCTCTCTCTCTCTCTCTCTCTCTCTCTCTCTCTCTCTCGTGCACTTCCCTCTTCTCCCTCCCTTTCCTTGTTTTCTTCTTCATGCCATTCATCTCCATTAGTGCTGTTTGGCTGTGAGACTGACTGACAGTTCAGAACAGAGTTCATGATGGATGGCCAATTTAGCTATTTTCTGTCAGATTAGACTTCAGACCTCTAAATGGATTTTTGGGTGAGCATTTTTGTTCCTTCCTTGTTCTCTTGAACCTAATGTGACACCTAAAAACACCACCTTTAACCTAGCCAGACACCTGGTTATCTAATATGCATTCACCCATTCAGTATTTCAGACTCTCCACACCCTCAGTGGCTAAACTAGGCCGGGATGTTCCCAGCTAAGATAACCACAGCAGCACCGTCAACATTACCCACATTTAGCCTGGGACATGAGAAGGAGATTACGCTTGAGGGAAAAAGGGGATTAGACATTGTTCAGCGGCTTGCGATGAAGGGAATAAGAGGCATTTACACACACGGACACTCTCAAGCTCCTGCAGGTCCAAAACAAACCTGTCCTCAATTAGACCTCATACCCGGGACAGCAGTGAGGTTGATTTACACTTTCAACTTTCAAGTCTGGGTGCTTGCTGGTAGTATAAAATGCATTTTTAGGCTTTCCTCCTGTTATTCTTCATAAATGTAGAACCATCATTGAGGCTAATGCACAGTTTGATTTCTGGAGGTGTAAGATGGCTGCTTGCTCCTCAAATGGAGATCTTTTTACATCTTTACCCAACAAGGCTTAAATTAGCAGATACATAATTTAAAGCCATTCATGTGCTCTTTTCATGGCTGCCCTTCACCAAAAAGCTCTGCTTATATCTTAAAAGATTTTCTATGGTTTGTCCCTGTGGAGAGATTTCGCTGGGTCTACATTGAGGAAATTCAATGCTTTTTTAAGTAGTCTAGTGTTACTGTCACTCATTCATTCCTTTTCAATTAGAGTTCATAGCGTCACAGAGGGTCTACTTAAAAGAGTCAGAATAAGCTCGTATTCTAGCATGACAGCAAGTTACTGTTTTCCCAACAGTGGTTCTTTTTCCCAGTGGCTTTGATGCAGGTGTTAAGATGTGGTTGTTGCGTTCCTGAAGTTTTGATTTTAGTGGGCTGCTGAGTGTTCCCCCATCCGCACACTGCTTAAATGTGGGCAAGGGAAAAGTGTGAGTGCTTAACATTTCATTTCATGGTATCGCAGTAAGTACTGACCAGTGGAATGGTGAGCATATCATTATTCCTATGTAGATTGATCACTGTAGATGTGTAGCAAGGGAGGCTTTTTTTTTTTTTTTTTTTTTTTTTTTTTTTTTTTTTTTTTTTTTTTTTTTTTTGTTCAGGTATAACGAGTGGGCATGCAGTGTATTATGATCAGTGTTTGAACACTGTACGTTATGTACTCAGGGTAATTATAGCTAGAGAGAGGTGAATAGTTGTTGAGGACAAATATGTAGCTGCGTAGGTTGGGTTGGGGAAGAGAAATGCAAGTTGAAGGATAACCTAGTCATTATAGAGGAACAACATTTTCTTCCAAGTGTCCATAATGAATCCTTTATGGTACGTAATTGGCTTTGAACAGCTTTGCTCTGGGAATCTGCAGGTAATAGTTAAAGTAAAGGATACCAGACCATTCTTAATCGTCTTCCATGTAATTGACTGATTTTCTCGTTTCTGTGAGAATGAGCCTGAGAAGAAGAGTCCTGAGGTAGGGTTGATTCGATATATTCACATCATTCTTGGCCTGTTTTCCTCCATTCTGAGCCATCAGCAGTTTTGCAAAGGAGAATGCTTCCTAAGGGGCTTGAACCAGCTTTATGTGCCAGCTTTAGGGCCATCGAGCCACTTCATAGTGAACAGCACTACAATAGCTTGCACTCTGTGGATTAATGCCTGGGCTGCTGTGTGAGGACACATAAACTAAAATGGCCTCCTAAACATGCTGCATCAGCCTGTTATGATGGGCAAAGTCTCGACTGGAAGCAGAAAAAGACTGGGTAATGAAAAATAGGTATTAACAGCCCTGTTCAAAAGGGACATGAGTAAGTAAATAAGCAACAGTAAAAATAGAAAAGAAAGTTCAAAGCTCAGTGAGCAAAGCTGATGATTAATTACATCCTTACCAGTAAGGATGATGGATCATAACCTGGGCAGAACTTTCACACATTTCCTATAAGAACAGGATGCATTCATTCATGTTCTAGTCCATTTTCCTCAATAACATGTGTGCTTTTTGTGCTCATTCGATGTACACACTATAACCATAGCAATACTCTTACCAGTCCTAGCTAATATTGCCTAATAGCCTAGCCTAGTGTTGGCTAAATTACTAGCCCTTCATGTTGCTATTATGATTTTTTTTTTGTACGTCATCCACCGAGACAAAAAGAAAAAAACAACAACAACAATTCTCTCCCCATGTCTGTGCCTAATGGTTCTCTTAAGGAACTATACAGCTATTTTGTTCTTCATTGATCAGATTATGTAATTACTGCCCTCTGGGACCATCACTCAAAGTGCTGAGCCAGAGCTGGAGATTTTCCTCCATTCCTTTAGTCAGTGACTGTAATTCCAGTGGGATTATAATGGAATTGTATTGGGATTAGTCAATCTATGGTACACAGTAGCTGACAAGGTTGATGTGAGTGCTCTCTCTGCTCTCCCACCCTCATCCCCCATTTATCTGAGTGGGATTTAAACATGACTGTGCATGAAGAGTTAATCCCTGTCATACACCATCTGTCCATAAGTGAAGTCAATGCAATGTTTACGTAAGAGTTTTGGGAGCCATGCCTTTTATAAGGAGGGGCGAGCATAGTCAGACCTATTGCACCTCTCAAACATTATTGCTGCCTTTGCAGCTAACTGTAACTCACTGCATTGTCTATCATGTTTAGTCTTATTTCTTATAGTATTTCCCATAATCCTTATGACATGAGGAGTGCGTAAATCTTTTAACCGCTGTGACTTTTTTTTTTCTCACTCTCTCCCTCAGATTGATCGTCAAAAGGATCCTGGTGGTAGTGTATGCCCGTAACCAGAGGCAACTGCGGCTGCCGCAGCTGAACTCTGCTGCTGTAGATGAACTTTGACCTTCAACCCTCACTCTGCGTTCCTGACATACTAAATGTTTGATCCTGTCCGGGCTGGAGACTTTACATGCGGCCACCTCTGCAAGCATGGAAACCAAGACCTGCTCTGTCCTTCAGGAACCGCAAACTGCTGCTCTGTAGGTGACAATGGTCACAAACTTGTGTTGTGTTCGTATAGTTTATTTTTATTGTCGTTAACACTTTAATCATATTTGATTGGCCCTGGAGGAATGAATAGAATACAGCCACACCTCATTACTCATACCCTGCAAAAACCACAACCCAGAATGTCTGATATTTACTTACCATACACACAAACCTCTACAAAGGTACATATTTAATGATTTATTTATTTCGAGTACAATGACTTAACATTCATGACATTTACTGATTAGCAACAAAGACCCAGGAGACCGCTACATGTCCTACCTCAGGAAGAGAGTCTGTTGTGGGTGTACAAAATTCAGACGTAATGCCTATTTATGTTTTTAATATTATTATTTTTTTCCTTTACATTACCAATCCAAAGCCTTACAGTTTCATCGATATAGAATTTGCTGGAATATACTAATTAGGACCTATGTAATAAGACAGATCTAAAAATTTTTAATTATATCTAACCTTTTTTATAGATTCTTATTTAATTTCACCTTGACTAATTAGTTTCTATATGAAAGAGGCCACTTGTAACATAATTTGGAAGCATGTCTGAAATATGCAAATCGAACCGCTACATCACGTGGTTGTTGCACATGAAGATTGCCTACCTTCACAAAGATTAACACAGGAATAAGTATTATTTTTTAGACCAATTACACACACAAATATTTATGTGCATATATATATATATATATAATAATAATAATCTTGGTAAAGCGATGCATATGTGCCCTATTATAAGGACTCCCATTTTGTACACCGCACCCCAACTGCCACACTGTGTACCTCCACTTTGTTTCTCCTATCGCTAGTGATATTAGTGATGGTGAACATGGTTATGTTTAATTTACTGAAGCTCATGGTGTGTTTAGTAACTGGTAGAAACGAGGGCCCTTCACAGTGAGTTGCCAGTTGTTGACAGAGAACACTGTGATGCCAAGCAACTCCAGATTGTAATACATGACACTTTTGAATGTAGTGCATGTAATTCATTTAAGATGTGTGAGAGGGAGAAGTAAACCAAAATAACCTTGCTGTACCCCTGTACACTTTGGCAAACTGTGCACAAAGCTTTTATTAGACCAGCATTTTGCTGAGGGAAACGTACATGATCTCTTCTGTCTGAAAAGGATTAAGAACTAATCTCTAAAATAAGTAATATCGCAAAATAACTAAACACAGAAAACATCACAAGTCTAACAGTTTGCACAGATGAAGTGCATATTCTTTTAGCTAATATATACCATACTATAGTTTTTTTCACTATAGGACTTCACAAAGAGAGATTCAAAAAGGCACTTTATAAAGTCTGTAAAAAAAACAAAAAAAAACAGCTACTTGATTCTAGGGCAAATCTTGTTTTTCGGTACCATCTGTTCACCCACTTTATATGCAATATTTACACACAAAAAAGCTAAATTAGTTTACAAAGAGGAACCAAATGTGTAAAGACTCTTAATGTATTTGTTGAAAGATTTTACAAGAGATTGACTTTATGCTGTTTGTACATTTCTTTCTGCCAACTTTATTGAACTTAAAATTCAACAGTATTCCTGGAGTATAATATAGTAAAACATTGAACTTGCTGTGTCTTCCATTGTCCAAATGTCATATCCTATTCGTTGTGATGTTCTAATGCTATTAAATGATCATTTAAGTATCTAAGTAGAATATCTATTTTATTTGTGTTGAGAGATTATAGGCACATGCAATAATTAAATAAATATTATCATTTAAGTCAAATGTAGTGTCCTGTTTTATTTCCTGTATTCACTTTTAAAAATCAAAACTGGCTAGTAGTTTTTAATAAGAGAAATGAAAGTGACATATCAGTTAAACAAACTAAGACTGCTGGTCAAAACAGCACAACGTCAAAGCTTATTAAAAGGATATATACTAAGCTGATGCGCTGCACCGGATATTGCCATGACTACACGCTTCGGGGCGAATAAAGGAAAGAACGCGATGTCCATTCGTAAACAAAGCGAGATTATTACTTCCGGTCGGGCGAGCATATAAAAAAAAATAAGAAGGGGGGCCGGAACAGAGCGATTTCCGGGCACAGCGATAAAAAGCGGAATGCTGTTTCAGATGTCGGGCATCCTGCCTAAAGCCCCTCTGAACTCGGACTGGCCTTCGGCGACTCACGTCTCTCACGTTTAGAAACGGACACAGGAAACTGCTCAGCTGAGAATCACCCTCTTAGTGGAATTCCGTTGGATGTGGCGCCATGACGGAAAGAGAGCCAGGAGAAGCGAGGAATAGAGCTGCGTAGTGCTAAAATGTGTGTGTGCGTGCAAATATCCAGCCATGTATACGATAAAAGTATGCTACATAAGACTACTTATTTTAATTATAGTATTTTACTATAATATTTACAGTTAGATGGAGCTTTGGAGGTCTGCCCTCTCCAGTATACGTATGTCATAACTGGGTTCAAATGACAGATGACCCAATTCCTAATAAAATTCCTAATATTCATTCATTGGGTAAATAGGATATAAGGGACACTGGCCGTGATGTGGTAATACACCATGGATGGGAAACCAGTCCATTGCAGGGTACCATGTACACACATTCACACCTAAAGGCAATTTAGCATAGCCAGGCTGCCAAAAGCCCGCATGCTTTTGGACAGTACGATGACACCCATAAAGACATGGGGAGAATATGTGAAACTCCATAGGGACCATAAGCCAAGCTCAGGATCAATCTAGGGACCCTGGAGCTCGGAGGTAGCACCACTCAACGCTTGTGTCACCATGCTGTCCATTAACTGATGTGTAGAGTTTGAATGACAGAGGACCTCTCTAGCAAAAAATCTAGCAGGCAGAAAAAAATACTAGCTGCCTAATGTAAAAACATAATAAAATGTTAATAGCCATTCATGTTTGATTTCTTGTGCTTATGTCATACACCTCTATATGTGGAGGCAATAAGGATAAATACTTGTGTAGAAAAATATTATCAGTAATCAGTTAAAAAAAATGGCTACATCTTGAATTGTGGACTTTTTGACAAAATATGACATGGAAACGATGACAACTTATCATGTTACATTAAGTAATGTAAAGGGATTAAGCCAGATTAAGCCATCCTTTCCATGTTGATGGAGGGTTTTTGTGCCATTTTCTTAAACAGGGCCATGGCATCCCCTTACAAATCGAGCTCTGATTATGTATAAGACGCAAATACATATGAGTAGATTTCCAAGAATCTTTAAAAAAAAGTTAGATTTTGAAGACTTTAAACCATTATAAACCTATACACAGACACTGCCACAAGGGCATCAGGGTGTCTCTGAACCGGGCCTGTTAAGAACACATGAATTTCAAGGCCCTGAACATATTTAGTCCCTGTAGGTCCTCTCTTGAAAATGCAACCTTCTCAGTCCAGGCTAGTTGTGGGCCCACTCCACCCAGGGTTCCTGTGAAGTCATTTCCCCTCACTGCAGTGCTTGCGTATGAAATTGCCCCAAAGAGGAGCAATATTATGCCATAGAAAATTCGCAACATGTAGGGAAGGAACACACAGTCCCAAACTCAATACTGTTTGTACTGCCAGTCTCACAGGGGGTGCCTCTAGAACATTTAGGCCTACACAGGAAAGAGAATTCCCTAAACAGAAAAAAAGCCAGTTGACAATACTTTGGCTGTTGAAACTTGGGGAGAACTATATACAGAATTTCTTAGATATTTTTTTTAAAACATGGTCTTGGAGTAAAAATAGTCAGATTTCAGCATCATAAGTGAAGTAAAATGCTGAATTTAAATGAGTAGTGCTTAAGATGTTTAGCCACATGTCATGGGTTGTAGTATGGGGAGCTCTCAGAAACAGTCTTAAAACAACCATGTTTTACTGTAACTCACAAAGATAGCCATCAGATTTGCATTCTTCTGTGAACTTTTTCCTGCTGGTTTTAATCCTCTGTGCAATTTTCCCCCCAGATACCTTTAGTAATCAATAACAAAATAGAGAGCTCTATGGTGCAACTTCTGCCTCAGGCATAATCTCTCAGTGGAGACCAAACTAGGAACTTTGACAAAAATTCTCTGACTTTCAAGTCTCTCCTGGTTTCTTAAAAATAATAATAATAATAAAAAAACCCTGACAAAATGAAGTAGTTGATGTTCTGCAGATGTTCTGGAGTTAGATTCCCCCAAGCAGCAGATCTCAGATCAACCACAAAGGCCAGCATCAACGAGTACATGCTCTACACGTACATGTTGTAGGCGGTCTTTAAGTTATACAGTGGTAGGTGTAGTGACTCTGAAGGCTGTGGTGATATAATTCAGTTTGCGACTTGCGTTAGTAGGTTTTCCCCTGTGGACTGGAGGTGGCTATTGGCACTGATCCAGGAAGGACATTAACAGTGCCCGATAATATATAACAGCTGGTTAAAGAACAGGACAAAATGAAAATTTCTGGCAGCCATGCTGGCTAATAACTGTTTATTATTATCTGGTTTGCTTATACATGGATTACCTGGTGTTAAATCAATCAGTAGGTGTTTGAATAGTGCTTTGAACATCTTTGCCTCAAAGTAAGTGTTGATAAATTAAAAAACATAAAGGCTTTACCTCAGACTACCTTAAATGAAATTCCTGTAAAAAAAATATCATAGCAAATCATAAAAGCCTTACCTTAAAGCAAATCCCCCAAATCACACAAATATAATTTCATGTGCTAACATTCACGCAATCATTTCTCTTGGTACTGTAAATGCAACATTTAACTTTTATTTGTGATTTGGTCTTAGGAATTAGGTGTAGGTGATCTACATTGTCAGGCACAAATGCTAGATATTATTATTAAATAATAACCAGAGCCAATATATTTTCAATTCAAATTAATTTTAATTGTATGCAGCTTTTAATAATGGGCATTGTCACAAAGCATCTTTGTGATATGGATATAAAAAAGTATGTCTTTCTGATAGAAGATGACCAAATTGGTCTTTGCATGAGCTGTCTCTTAGTCTCTGAAGGGCAGTAAGGATTTTGGCAGGGTCGGGTGGGTTTCCATCCTGCCGTAAACTGGCAAGCTATCGCCTTTCAGACTGGGCCAGTGAGCCTATCATGTGTATCATAAAGCTGTACACTAGTAGCTAGTTAAGTAGATTTGTGCCTTTGCAGATAAAGAACAAATTAAGGCTTTATGATTCCCTGAAACTGGAAGAAATTCCAGAAAATGGGATTTGCATTAAGCAGACGGTAAGTGGGAGACAAAGAAAGCTGTAATAACTCAGCAGTTAATGTTCTATTATGGATTCTGTATTCTTGAGTCAGCACAAAAACATTTCAGATTTCCAAACACTACTTTTCCAAAACATTTCTGTTTGAAAAACGTTTGTATGTCAGTAAAGAAAGCAACATATTACGTAAGAGACCACTTACATGATACATAAGAAAAGCAAGTGCGACAGTCAAAATCTCCAGAACTTACAGCTCATTTCTGTATAAAACCGTACACATTGTACCTGGGACTGCTATTTAAGAAAAAAAAAGCAAAGGGTTGTCACAAAATATGTTTATTTTATTTTAGTTTACTGCATGTTGTAGTATTTTTCTTTTAAGCAGAATGATTTAATTTCATTATTTTTGAAGTCATCTTTACTTTACAGAATTTCTTTGCATGAGCACAGTATGTCTGCAGTGATATGTTGTTTGGGCATATGAGTTACAGGAAAAGTCTGCTTTAAACAAATGTAGCTGATATGACACCCACACAGACACAGACTATAGCCTAACCCACTCCAACCACAATACTCTCTCCATGGTGATCAGTGCTTCTCCACAGTGTGCAGTTACTCTATTATTGATAAGCTTGTATCGATTTTGCAGTACACATTACTAAGCAGTTACTGTAAGCTCTCGCTGGAGACCACTTTGTTTTTTCTGGTAGATTGTTAAATGGCAAAAGCAATGGACGACTTATGAAGTACAGCAGTCAGCATCAGCAGAAAATCCCGGTGTGTGTGTGGTTTAGCTGCAAGAACCACTGATGGGAAGTGACTAATGGAAAAGTGTATTGTAGCATGTTTGAAGTGCAGCAAATACCAGCAAAACTGACAGGACATCATCAATAACGTGCTAAAATTAAACCATCAAAGCGCACGTGTGTTCTGTGGAGATTACCATGGACAAGAATTTCAATATTGAAAAAATAAAAAAATTGAAATTGCTTACAATGGAAGTCTATGTCCACTTGTTGAGCAAGTCAAAAATAATTTCATAGAATTATGAATTCTTAAACGTTATTTGTAAATTAAGATCTAACCCTCTGTCCAGACTGGCAGTGACACAATGTGAGCAGCCAGAAATCATTCATTTTTACTGAGAGTTGATAATTTAGAGCAAATGTCCACTGGTGATGAAAAGTACATGAGGTGAGCAACAATGAGAAGCAAAGTAGAATGTTTTTTTAATTGTAAACATCTTTTATTCAGTTCTAGCTAAAACTCCTAAAAAGCAGCCAGTGACACTTTGGTTACATCAGACAAGTGAAAACATTGATTTTGGTGCATTCTTGCTAAAGCAGATATTAATGCCCTTTTTTTAGGTACAATTTATACATGAGCAAATTTCTTCCAGAATTTTTATTTGCAGCAGTTGTGTGGTCAAATGGGTGGTTTGGGTGTGTCCTATAGCTAGCTTTGTCCACTATGATCCGAGTGAGGACATGCAAAACAACAACAACAAAAACCCGATTAAAATAAGAAATAAGTGTTTGTAGTTCCAAAGTAGTTGTTGAATGTTAATTTTAATTTTCACTGGATATGCTGGTGTACAATAAAAATTCTGTGAATGTGAAAGTAACCTCAATGATCTATTTTCCTGTCTTATACACAAGAACAGCTTTGCTAGGACTTCCGCTTCCTTTATCGTTATGTCTTTATTATTAGCATGTTATGAGTGTAGTTTTGAATTTGTGTTATACAGTCATGTATTTTAAACGTGTATTGATAGAATTCAGCAACTTCCCTAGGGAGGCAGATTATTTTAGAATTTTGTAGAATTAAGTGCAATTGTTTCGTAAAAGCAGAAAATACACAGAATGTTATGAAGAAGTGAGGTTTCCGTCTAGCCCAGCAGGCTATACTGTATAAACCTATAGATTTGTTCTCCATTTGGTTTAATAGTTTTCAACCTGCTTCAATGAAACCTCCGTCACAAGTTTTCATCAGATTGAGAAGGCACAGGTGAAATACAGTCACGGGTATAATGAACAATGTACAAGGTGGATTATTTACTTTCTTCAAAGTACAAATTGTACAAAAAGACAAATGACAAGACTGTAAGTTTAGTTTGGTTTTTTTTTTGATTGAAAAGGGTTACGAGTTTTCTATTTACCATGTTTGGCATTTGAATTAATCATATAGCATAAATAGTACAGCATTAAAGACTTGATAGACATCACTGAGACTATGTGGTACAGCAATGATTGCATCATTTTCGAGTTATTGATAGATATTCAGGTTTTGCCCTCCCATCTAATATCAGATCCAGTCATCACTGCTCCATGGTGATCAAACATACACTACAGATGTAACTGATGCTGGAATACTCCTTCAAGGAGATGATACACTGTCATGTGGATGTATACATGTATGCGTACAAACACCCCCTCACACTGGAAGGAGGAATCTTTTCCCCTCTAGACAGAACATTGCACCATCTCTAAGGATTCCATTAGTAGCCATGGTAGCGTACACAGATGCTTTATGCAAACATGTGTGCAAACACACATCCGACTGAGACTGTTGTCTCAAAATCTCAGAACGGAACTGCAATGCTCAGCATAAACACATGATGTAAGTTTAAGGCTTCCTGAGTGTACAGTATAAAGCATACTAGAGTTTTAGAGTCTGTATGCAAGAAAAACAGAAATTCACTACGTATGCAAATGTGCAAACAATTCAAACTCAATTCAATGGTGGAAAACAATACTGAAAAATGAGGCTGGAGAGAGAGAGACATGAGTGAAAACAGTGAAAAGACTCAGGAAAAGAACAGAATGACTTTAGAAAAAGGCTTCATTCCCACCCTCGTCAAAAGTTCGTTTTTCATCGCCACTTATAAACGTTTTTGTCCAGCTGTTGACATTTACTTGAACAGCAGGTATCATTAGATAGGAAAATGATTCTAAGTCTGCACCACAAGTATAATGAGGTTATGGAAAATGGAAAATCATGCATCAAAGAGCACAGGAACATTGGGAAATCCACCACCCTCTCTTGAAAAAAGCCTACACACAAATCAAAAATTATAGGCTGACTGAATAAGAAAACTGTTACCCAGGTTACACACCAATACTTATTAAAGTATATTCTACACTAAATAAGCCATAACAGATACAGAGGTCAAAGGTCAGAGGAGAATGGCCAGACTGTATGGACCTGACATAAAGGCTATGGTAACTCAAATAACCACTCTTTAGTGAGTAGTAAGTGTAAATGTGTTTATGAGAGCAATTGTCAATTTGCCATATGCAAAGTACGCATATCGTTGGTAGCCAAATGAGCTTGCTAGGTAGCTGATGTACGCTGCTGTGTCATGGTGTTTTAAAAAGATGCTTTTCCACTAATTAGTGTGGAGAAACAAGAGAAAAGAAAGATGAGCACATGTAGACCTCACATTAATTCTGATCCTAGTTATGGCCTGGTTATGAATGTCAATTGTATAGTATGCTACACATGCAGATAATCAGCAATTTGATGTTGCACCATGAGAGCCTTGAATAACAGCCACACAATTAACACCTACAGTGTTTATAAACGTCCATCTGGACTGTAAAAATTCAACACTGCAGCCGGTAATTCAGCATTTAGGCTTTTGCTGTTCACTACAGATTAGATAAATGTCAGGTGATGTTTTGATGTGTTCACAAATCATTTTTCTCCACTCACAGAAGACACTAGCCATTCTTTTACTGCTGAATTTCAACCTACATGATGTATTGGATCTGGGCCTCTCCGAGTGCTTATGAAAGATTACTGCAGGAAGGCATAATCCCCAGAGGCCAGCGGAAATGGGTGCCTCAGTTCACGGTGTGCTAATCTAATAGCTGATGATGTTGCTGAGTTGGAGAACATTAAAGCTCTTAAATAAGGCAACAGAGATGGATGCAAGCAGATGATGGACTTGGATCATGGTGGCATCAATTTCCAGAGGGTCTGAGTCCATTAGAGTAGGTGATAATTCAGGACATGTCATCTGTAGGGACAGAAATGGCATGTGTATTACGTACTAATATGGACTTTGTTATTATTGTTATTTTTGCTCATGCATTATTATTTAAAGCAACATATATGCAAGTAACCTTTTTAAATTACCATGTTGTTAACAAAAGGGTTTGCTAGATATGTTATTCTTCTCACCAGAAATACTTGCACCTTGGAAGTGTGTGCGTCACAAGTTGTGTAATATTTACACACAATCCAACCCATGACATTTGCAGCCATTTTTTCCAGAGGATTCACTGCATTTCCTCCAGATGGTTTGACTGGCACAACTAGCACATTTTGGTTGGACCTGTGTTGATTTAAAAAAACAAAACATAACATAAATATAAATGCACATGAAACTTCAGCGAACAGATTCTTAAACTAACACATTTACTGTTCGGTTAATAACTAGGACTTGTCTATGTTCTGACAAGCAGAAAAATAAAAATAAATCTTTATTTGTTTGTACGCATATATTTATATGTTTAGTTCTCCATTGCTTGTAAGTAATTAGGCGCGCGAGCCTGCACGCAGACCACGTGCAGCTCTGCAGCTCACGTGCGTAGAATAAACAGCAGCTCACGTGCGTGAAAACTGTCAGCAGCTCCTGGCTGCGGATGCCGTGTTTTGAGCACAGCTGCTCCCAGAAAGCGCAGTTTTCTCATCTCCCTGTTCATACATACGGAAGCTCTGTGTTGCCACACATTAAATAAAAGAAAATCCCATCAATATCACGTTATTACATGAAAATGGCGCTGGGAATGTTACACAAAACGCTCCGGGTTTTCCGCATAGCAACGCGATATTTAGCTATATTTTCTCGTTATAACGAGATACTGATACGATTTTGCAGCATAGAGCTTCCGTACATACACACTGAGCAGGAAAACACCAAAAAGCCCTGCAGTCAGAAGCACCGGAAGTGTGTTGCGCAATCTCGTGCTACGCACGCGCGCAGGGAGGGCGGGGCTGGGCTGGGCTGGGCGGGAGCGCGCAGTGAGTGCGCGTTGGAGAAGGGGAGCTGTATGGAACTGGAGCTCGCGCAGGCAAGTAAACAAGTCCACGTGCTCGGAGCCCCGCCCCACACCCTTTTAACTTCAAATCGCCTTAATCTCTGTGAGAAAGCAAGCAGATCTGTGACAATACTTTCTCTTCAAAAGTTCATAGCAAACACTGAAATAGTTCATTATGTAGATGCAAAAATGTACACACCCTTAGGACAAAATGATGCTTGTGTTAAGATATTAATAGAGAAAAGCTTGTGTTTTGTTTTCTGAACATATTCTGATATAAATATTATTTAGTAATTTGTATTCTCACCCTCAGTGAGGGCTGGTATTAGCATGTTTACCATATTTAGCATACTAGATGAATGTGCTAAAAATCAAATATCTCAACAAGCATTAATTGGACTAAGTGTGCTTACTCTCAATCCACTTTAAAAAAAAAATTAAATTAGATATTCCAAATTCATTACACCCATAACCGTATTTCACATCTGACTTTTCATTTGCTGCTATAGTGCATTTGAAATATTTGAAATCACTTGACACTACTGTCACTGATAGGCTGCATGACTCTACAGTCTGGGCTAGGACTCGATGATGTCTGTCACAGTAGTCTTGGGCAAAACCCCAACAAAGTATTGACAATGATCAAAAATTTCAGGTTGACCCCAAAGCTGGAATCCTTCTAGGAACCCAGTTACAGAGAACCCAAACAACAGGTAACAAGTACAAGATGTCACAACAATTTGGCTTGTCAGTTCATCCACTTAAACGTAGGTTTATTTAGTTACAAGGGCATATTATTTAGTAACTACAATGAATTATTTATTAACTACAGTAAAACTAGTAATAAATGTATATCATGATGAGTCAGGAATGTAAGTATGGACTTCTGCCTCAGCATGAAGTTTATGGGGTTATGAAATATATGTCATGTCAGAAAATTTCCTCATTACCTCAAAGAACAGAAAAACACATACATATCTTACATACAACTTGTTTTTATAAAAAAGATGGTGAATATCTTTTTGTATATTGAAAAAAATATCCATTCTCTATTATATATTCTTTTTGTATGTCTCTAACACAATCATAAACACCTGAAGTATTTGCATTATGGCTAAACTATTATTACATTCCTGTAACATATTCTATATTCTCCATTTGAACAAGGTAGCTCAGGTACATGTGATGACTTGTGTTGTCATGCAGTGACCATTTTCAGTTTAGGCAGAGAAGTGAAATACTGCAGGCGTTCTTCTTTGCTCTACATGGCAACATATCCAGATTGACAGTGTCCACAGAGCATCACATTGGTCAACATTTGACCAATAGTGAACTTAATGTGTGTGTGTGTAAGGTACTGTACCCAGTTGTGCATTTAAAGGATAAACAAACCAATTACATTAATGCTAGTCAACCTTTACAAATCAGTATGAGAGATTATACAGGAAAGAAATGTTATATGCCCAGGCAGGTAGCTTTTCATTGAGATAGAGGTAAGAAACATGAGTGCATGCCCTCTAAAGGAATGCACATACTACTGTCAAGTCTCTTCAAAGCCAGGGTGTATACTGTGCTCTGAACGTAGTCCTAACAGCAGGGCACATCCTACGCAGTGCGTTTTCCATTAAAGTATGCACAACTGCCAAACATATGGGTTTAAACAACTGGCTATGGAAGTGAACCTATGGAAACAGGTACAGCATGATACAGTGCCTAAATTACTATGCAGAAATCTTTACCACTTAGCCACAATCTCATATGTTTAAGTTTGTGGAACCTTGAGAAGCAACTCATCAGTCCTGTTCTGTATGTAGACAACAGGGACTAGAGGGGAAGCAGTTTCCATGGAAACCCACTCATTTCAGATCTTTGTAATGACAATAAAATATTTTCTATTTATAAAAGCAAATACATGGTTTGACAACTATATTTGTACTTATACAGAATGTGGGTGCATGTAGCTATTGAGCTTTCTTTTATTTCCTGAGTATATTTTTGTCATTTATTTAGGAACATGCGTAGGTTTATACTCTCATGATATTTGTGTCATTGCAATATTTACTGTTGAATTAAATTTTGTTGACAAGTAAAGTGCACTTATGCTCACATTGCTCAGGTGTTTGTGTATGCATAAGTCCATGTGATTGTTGGTGTGTGAATAAACATGTGGCCTGATAAGAAGCGGGATGTGGAATTTAGCACCAGCTACAAAACAAAACTTACTTACAGCCTCTCCTAGTTCACTGCATGTATTTGAAAGGGATTTAATTCCAGGCTGTATGAAAATTATGATTGGCTCTATTTATAAGGCACTAAATATTATTGTGATATTAAGTAAGGTATAAAACATGACAGGGCATGCTGTTATAGGAAAATAATCAATGGTGGTGTGATGCCACTGTGTCGTTGATTATTTTCCTATAACCGCACACCTTGAAGTATTTTATTCCTCTTATGACATAGCAATTTGCCAAATTACAAATGAATGACACTTAAACATTTATAGCTACATTTAATGTTATGGAACATCCTTGAAACAATTTCTTGCTCTTGTTATCACTTAGGTACTACAAGCGATAAACAGTCAACCTAAAAACCTGGTGAGAAACCTCACCAGCTTCTCTTTTATATACAAAAAAACCCTGTTGCTTTTTATGTGAATGAGAAATCAGAATGCACAAACTTTGTCCTGAACACTTTCCCATGGAGGAAACTTGAAAACTAATTGACTGTTACAAAGGGCTGACACTGAAGACACAGTTAAATAAATGTCTTCTTAAAGAAAACTTTACCATGTCAACAATTCTATTATTTTATTTGTTAAATATTAGACCATTTTACCCATCTGTTTATTATTATTATTAGGTAATAAGTTCTTCTGATTAAGTTGTTACTATAGAAACAACATATTAGAAAGAGCAATTGTTACCAATCACTTTTGAGAATTAAACAGAGCTGTGGTATAATCTATATTATGTATTTATAATGAAAATAATATTACATTATATCCAGTCTGTTCTGTCATTTTTATTTCATTCCTTTTACATTCAGGATGTTAAAAAAAATCTAGTTCACTAAAAACAGTAATAAATTGTTGGATCTGGGTTCTTTCTTTCACTATATAATTTTGTGGGCTGAAAACTGTTTGTGACAATTATCTTTGTTTTCTTACCATGACTAAACATTCTGGTAATGAAGGTCAGATTATTTCCTCCTGATTAAGTCTCTGGAGGTCACGTGTTGTTTTTACTTGAGTGGTACACAGGGCATGAACGTTTAGCCTGTAAACACTTCTAGTATTAACTGAAGAAGCAAAGAAAATAGACAGTACTTTTTCACTTTAATTATCAAAAAATTATCATGCGTACATAAAGTGTATTGTGTTTTGCATACCATACATTATATGGTCTATATATTTATCCATGTAGACCATAACACTTGTGAAATATATGATACTAGTCCCTATGATCTATATATTCTCTCATTCTCTCATGCATATGCAGTAATCTGTATGCTGTAAAATTTCTGCACACAGTAAATATGTAAAATGCCTCAGAACCTGAATATCACAACCTAACTGCATGAGAACTGAAACAGAATTATATTCTTAAATTAGTTTCCGTTTTATATTTTGCATTGTTAAGTGCTACTGATGTGCTTTTTAATAACAGCTTATGCACAACGATATCACAAAATATTAGCCCTGCTTTTAAGAAAAATATATTTTTGCAGGCAATTCCAATATTTCACATGCTGGGATTAGATACTCTCATGTTTTTATGACCTTTGCGACAACAAAAACAAAACACGCCAATTATCTCCCACACACCCATCGCTGCTAGAAACAACATGTCTGTGAGTGTTTACGAGTTTCGATGCAGTAAGTCAGATAAACAATAGTAGCATAGATTGTGTTGCCTAAGGTGAATTATGTAATGTTACATGAGAATGTCATATCATTGCTTCATCCATAATTTTCCTTCCCTATAAGGGAGTGGCTTAGAGTGTGTATATGTGTGTGTGATTTCTTTTGGTACATATCTACAATCAACTCCCGCCTTGCTTATCCTGGCCTTTGTCACTACATGCTATGAAGGTAAACTGATCTGCAGCTTGAACACTGAGGTGTAGAACCGCACCCATGTAGTAAACAAGTCATTAATTTTTCTCACACCTTGTTTTCAGCAACACCTTCTAAATGTTGCACGGACACATGACCAGATGAAATAAAAAATTCAATTAACAAACATCTCAGTACCATGCACTCCGCAATCCCATATTTGATTGTTGCACATAATTTCAGAAAAATTGCACAAGACAAATCATATGTTATAAATCTTTAAGGTTAAAGAGACCTGCTTAATGCTTTTTGAAAATTGCTTTTGCTTGCTAAAAAAAAAAAAAGGATGAATTTGGTGGTCATTACGAAACAAGGTTTATTATTCCACATTTACAGTGCAAACATAAAGCTATGCAGTTTAATGTGAATGTCCTTGCTTAAAGGCTAGAAAACAATAAGAGAGTTTTGAAAAGATGTGACTTTTGTGCACAAAGCTGCAGTTTGTTTCAATGTCAAATAAATGTCAAATACATACAGTACATACATACATCCATATACATGAACTACATTTTCTTTTCTTTTAGGGGATTGCCCTCAAATACAGATACATAGATTAAACTGATCTATAATATCATCTATACTAATATTGATGTAATGTTCTGTAATATATTTATAGTATCCATATTAAATGGATTGTATTCGGATACTGTATTCTGGAATTCAGTACTGTGCAAAAATCTAAGGATGTAAAGAAACATTTAATAATTGTGATAATCGTCTAAGTAGCAAAATTATTATCAAAGAATTCAATCAAATCATCACTTGCCTTTACAAATCATACACAGACTTAAAGATTATTTTGTTAATGAAATGTGATATATTACTTAGCTTATGCCAACATAACATAAAAATATCCATCTGTACCATTGAATGTTCTGGGGAAAAATGGTTATGAATCTATTTGACTAATGCAGTAGCCATAAAATAGACATGAAAGACAAAATGTGTCTGAAACCTTTGCAAAGAACTGTATGATACAATATTTTAACATCATATAAGTATTACATTCCCATTACAATCAGCACTGATCAAACTGTAGCACAAAATATAGCAAGAAAAGCTTTATTTAAATATTGATCAATACTCTGGAAGTGTACATTTTGGCATTCTGAGAAAGGCACTCAATGACTCAATTTTAAAACACACAATCTGGATTGCTATCTATCTGAGTGGGATGATATCTTTTACCCACTTAATGTGTCATGGTGAGCTTTGACCTCGTGGCAGTAGCACAGTCACCTGGCACGAGCTGCAATCCCAGAGCGTGGAATCATGAGCTTCCTGTTCAACAAACAGATGAGAGTGAAAAGAGAGAGAGAGAGAGACAGAAAGAGATAGTGTCTGCACTGTTTGGTTGTCTGTAGCTCTTTACACGGTAAAGCTGAGTATTAATGTGAATCTTTGAACTGACAGACATGGACACATCATCAACACTGCAGAGCAGCACAGAGCAGCACTGAGGCCTGAATGAGAGAAAAGAGATCAACAATGACTAATCGGGTGACTAGAGCACCAATCAACTTCACACATACCACTTCTACAATATTTGCGGCAATGAAGGTACCAGGAAATGTTGTTCAGAATGATGCCCAAGAAGAAACATTTATGGATCCCTAAGGAATATTTTTCCATGAAACTTTATTCCATTTATTGTGGCAACAGCAACAACAATAAAAATGGTTAATCTAATGACATCACTCTAAAGATCCTTCCCTGGTTAATCAAACATTCATTAATAATTAATCTATAAATTTATGGAACTTACAGTACAAATCCAAAAGTTAATTTGGATTTAAAAACACCTATAGGAGTTATATTCTATAACATTATAAGAATAACACGGATTTATTAGTGGTTCCTTTATTTTTGGGTTTCGGCTACAGCCGAGAAAACTCAGTTTGGTGATCAGATCCATTAAATAGTTGCTCTGATCAGATTTACTTGGTAGATCGGTATGTATTTATACGTTATACAGCATGCTAACTGTTGCTGATTATGGCAGTTATGCATTTCTGCAAGGAACTAAACCATAAGTTCTTGTTTATATTTCCCATCTTGAATTAGGATGAACATGCACCACCTCCCATATGCCTATATCTGCCTCCATCCTTCCCACCCCAATAAACAGAAAAAAACACAAAGATATGGTCCTCAGTATTAACCGAGGTTAAAAATGGTGTGGTGTGTTGAAGCAGCTGAACTGGTATACCATCCTTGCTAGTAAATGATTATGATTAATCTGTTATCTACAGGATGTGTTCTAGCAGGTGTACAATCTCAGTTCCTTATTTATCATGCTCTGTCATTATACCAAACAGCGAAGGCACGCTCTGTAAATGTACTTTGATATTTTGACATGTTATCATGATGTATGGTTCTTTTTTAAATACAGTGCACACCTATATGGTGTAGGTTTCTAATGAATTAGGTTGTTTATGGTGTGTGTGAGTGTATGCGTGGCCTATCTTAACCGCATTTGAAGAATTTTTCAGTGATGGTGAAGAGATGTGCAGAAGTGCCTCAGTATCATCCCTCTGCTCTGTACTGACTGAACCATTTCATCCATAATTTACATTTCTTTCTCCCCTCTCACCCCCCCTCCTCTCTCTGTCAGTCTATTCTGAGCCTAAAGAGGACAGGAACAAGGCTTGGGGAACACAGTGTACCATGGCACTGTGCAACATAATCAGCCTCTCTCTCTTTCACACATCTCTCTCTCTTTCTCCACACATGTTTGCATTTCAGGCTCACACGCACACAGCATCTCATAACCCCAGAGACACAACTATTACTTAATAAGTATGCGTGTATATTTTTATTGCACTTATATCACGTAAATCAGTGATGCATCATCTCACTTATGTATACACATAACCTCCAGTAACAGTGCTATATATTTATTTTTGGTTATATCACTGCTGTCATTTATTCCCAGCATCATAAAAAGGCACGTCTGAACATGAAATATATGAAATAATATAGTAAAAATATATATTTCATATAGAAATACATGAAATCATGATCATACAGGTCTTTTTAACGTTTTGACTAAGTGAATAATTTACACATTGGAGGACCGAATCCATTCTGTGATGCCATTGGCTTAGGGTATAAAATCTTCACGAAAAAAAAAAGGTTTTCTGATCAGAGCTCTGTGGGATTTCACTCCTGCTCTTCTATCCATAAAAGCCATAAAGCTACAACCAGTTGCAAAATGCTAACTGGTAGCCATTGACATGTTAGCATATTTCACTTTAGCTTGGTCATGATAAGAGAGAAATCACAAACAATGCAATATATGTGTAGTGTATTATAGCAGATCTCCATCAACATTGGTGGGAAGATCTAGCTTTAGAGAAAGAAATTAAAGGAACAACCCAGTGGCTCTGTTGGCATTTATTTCTTTTCCTGGCTTGGTTTTGATCAACTTGTGTACTTAGAAGAAAGGCTCACTACAAATCAATACATGGCAAGAACCGAGAGAAAATCTTTTGGAAAAATGGTTTTCATCCCTCTAGTACAATACAGAATCGTTTTTTAAAGGAAAGATTTTTTTTTAATCTCATCACATAATTCCACAGAAGTGGGGTAAATTAAGAGTTTGGAAAATGTGAAATTTGCATTGTTTTAGATTTGTGTCGAATCATAACCACAGCTGTTAAATTCAGTAAAGGTCCAGTAAAATATTTTGATGTATTTGCATATTATGTACAGTAATTTCAGAAAACTCCCTGAACTGTCAATAATGGAACTAGGCAGAATTTCAGCACAAAATCCTTATTAGTTGATATCTAAAGAACCACTTGTTTTTATTTTTAGATGGTTTAGCTACATTATTTCATAATAGTTTTTCAATGAGTATTCACATTATGTAGCTAACATAATAATCAACCAATTTCTTTTTTGTAAAATGTCAAATGTTATCAAATTTACAATATATTCTTGATTTCTCCTTGAACTTCCTTTCCTTCTATCTGTCGACATTTTTAACACTGAACTGTAACATATTAGGTAATATGTTAAAATAATTAATATACTTCCCAATCCTCTGTCTATATTCTGCCCTGCTCTTGTGCTATTTGCTTTTTTATGTGGCATGCTCTCTCTGAATTGCTCAATCTGTGAAAAATATAACATATAACATTTGAATATTTTAATGCTACGCTATATGGACAAAAGTATGTGGACACCTGACCATCAAACCCATATTTATATTTATGTCATTTGGTAGACACCCTTATCCAGAGCGACTTACATATGTCTCATTTATACAATTAAGCAGCTGAGAGCCTTGCTCAAGGGCCCAGATAGCTTGGCAGTGCTGGGATTTAAACTTACAACCTTTCCAATCACTAGGCCAAGGTCTTAACCACTGAGCTACCACTACCCCTAGAACCATATGTGGTCCATATGTGGTTGCCACAAAGTTGGAAGGATGCAAATGTATAGAACGTCTTTGTATGCTGTAGCATTATGCTTTCCCTTCACTGGAACTAAGCAGCCCAAACCCGTTTCAGCATGACAATGCCCCTGTGCACAAAGCGAGCTCCATGAAATCATGGGTTGCCAGCATATTTTCAGTTAAAAAAAGCTTTCAAAATGCTGTACATTCATATGCAGATCAGTCTGTTCACTCCAATCATGTGGTGCCATTGGAGAATTGGAGGTATGAGTTCCTGAAGAAAGAGTTCATAATATGTCTAAAATGTTATTTTAGCCCTACTTAGCTCATACCAACTTGACTCTGCCAAGTGGTTCCAAATGCACTTGTACATGCATTACTAGCAACAACACAACTTGCACAATAACACAAGTGCTGGATATGTTAGTGAAGCAAACTCACACCCTCAACCTCTTGTAGGAGATGATGGAGTTCCTTCCTTTTCTCTTTTAAACTTCACTATGTGCTCATCACTGTGCTGTGTTTTCATCCTTTCTTTTACACTGGAATAAATCCTATGGCGCAGTTGCTCTTTTTTTGGATGTAAAAGGCAGGAAGTTGTGTTCTAAAAGCAGAAGCAGTCAGCCCGCATAATTGTGCCAACTAAGCAAAGGCATTTCTTGGTTTCAAAATGACTAATATGCCGCCAAAGACAACCACCCACATTTGTGGTTATTTTTGCCGAACAGGTCTTGTTTTGCATGCCGTGTGTTTTTATGTGCGTGACTGGATAGCCTGTGTGAGAGTTAAAAGCAGAAGTGAGAGGAAGGTATTTGAATTAAGTACATGAGAGACAAATGCATGATGAAAACATAATGAAAGATATCACGAACGTCACCGTGTCTTTCTGGAAATAACCATTCATAACTTTTCATATTGTGTCCCAGGCCCTACATTGAACTATTCATAAATTTTAGTACACCTGAACTGAACTGTTAAACGTAATGCACTTCGATGGACAGATACTGGAAAGTCGCCAACAACTTGACAAAATGTGACACAGACCTAAAGATCCATAAAAACCCACCAAGACCCTAATTTTCTAAAATTTTTACATAGTTAGCATAGCTTACATCTATCACTCCACTCCATGGGAATGATTTGTGATGGTTCAGTCTAAAGTTATTCTTCAGGCATCTCATCATTCCATTCTCATTCCATCCCTTAATAACGTGTTGCACAATATGGCATAACCTTGCTGTGTATTAACATCCCCATGGTTATTAGAACCTTACATAATGAATTGTTTTTCAAGCTGTTGCTCTATCTAGCAGGACTTTGTGTGTTGGAGATATTGTGCTGGAGATACATGAATTGCCATGTATTTAGATGAAAGGAAGACAGAGGTGCAAACAGAGCTGACACTGCTGTTGGCTTTAACAATAACACAATTCCAACTCAAAGACTGAATGTTTTGTGTACTGCACTGGAGTGGTTTTGTGTATTGACCTGGTTTCAGTAACAATGAAAAAGACTGAGACAGAGAGGGAAAGAGAAGCCATGTGATTTATGACCCTATGAACTGTAGTTCATCATTACTCTGACCATGCGCAGTACCTGGTAGCTGCAGGGCACAGTAGCAGAGATGATTCAGATTCCTGTAATGACGCAAAGCAAGCATGAGAACATTTTCAACCTCCTCCTCAGTGCTCATGGAGTGGACGAGTACTTCCGAGTTGTCTTAACTGTTGCTAACAGTGATAATTAGAGTTATGACCTGATTTAGGAAAAAAAGCCATTACAGTTCCTAAGTCAATGTTCCTATCCTAACTTAAGATAGGAAAAGTGCATGACACAAGCTTGCTAACTTCCTACAAACTTAAATAAACTCTCTTAACTTTGATATCTGTTAAGCTGTCCTGTCACTTTTCCACTACATAGTGTTAGCTGATTTGTTTAATCCATATGGCTGCTCTTTTACTCTTTTTTCCCAACCAACAAAATGTCAACAGTCCAAACTTAATTCATTGAGAGGCATATGGCAGACACTAATGATGTGTTGTGATGTGTTTGATGAAAAAATGCTCATTAGTTGATACAGGCTACCCCAGGGCATGATTCAGTTTTCAAAGTGAGATTTTCACAGCAGTTAGTGTTGTTGTAAATTTCCCAAAAAGAACATCTTTGGATTTCTCTACAGATAATATAAACGCTTCTAACTCATCTTTCTTGAAGTTAAGTGCCTGTTTTTGTTTTTGTCCCATTTTTTTGTATCAGTGAGAAAATCTAATGGGTTACAAAATAGTTTGATGATATGAGATAGAAATGTAGCGTTGGTTGCTAGGTAACAGACATAAAAGTTGATAACTGATGTTGGATAATATATTTTGTATTTTCTAACCTGAGATCAGATAGGGTGAAGTAAGATAACATAGGATTCCTGAAGTTAGGATTTGCTCCCGTAATACCAAATATTGGTAATCTTATCTTATAAAAATCTTGTCTTATACTCTTCCTATCTTTACTTATGACTTAACTTAAGAAGTTTCTGTAATACGGCTCCTGGAGCCTATACCAAGAAATGTGAACACGCCCTGGATTGGATGGCAGTCCATTGCAGGGCACCAGGCGCACATACAATACCAGTCAAAAGTTTGGACACACCTACTCATTCATAGGTTTTTCTTTATTTTGACTAATTACTACATTGTGGAACAATACTAAAACACCAAAAATATCAAATAACACATATGGAATTATATGGTAAACAGAAAAGTGTTAACAAAACAAAACATCTTTCATTTTTTAGATTCTTCAAAGTAGCCAGCATTTACCTTGATAACAGCATTGAAAACTATTGGTATTATCTTAACCAGCTTCATGGGGTAGTCACCTGCAATGCTTTTCAGTTAACAGGAGTGTCTTGTCAAGAATTAATTAGTGGAACTTCTTGCCTTCTTAATGCATTTGAGATCATCAGTTGTGTTGTGTCTAGGAAGTGTTGGTATAGAGTGAATGGCCCTATTCCACAACTGTAGTAATCCATATTATGTCAAGAACCGCTCAACTAAGTAAAGAGAAACGACAGCCCATCATTACTTACAGGCATGAAATGTCTTTTAAGTAATAATAAAAAAAAACTATTGAATTAGAAGTTGTGTTCAAACTTTTGACTGCTACTGTACAGTCACACTCTAGTGTAATTTACTGTAGCCTTATCTATTTACATGTGAGAACATGTGAAACTCCACACAGACAGCTCAGGATTGAACTCAGGACTCGGGAGCTCTGGGGCAGCATCACTAGCCACTGTGCCACCATGATCCCATTTGACCAGTTTATCTTCAACTTGTAGGCCATGTCAATGGTTCCATTGGGGCTCCAACTGGCCGAGGCCTGGGACAACTTCCTCAGTTGTCCCTCCATGATGAGATGGTTTCCCTGTGACACTACATGGTGTATTTGGTATGGGGAAGAATTTAGACTGTCCTGACCTAACCTGAACTCAACTTGGACTTCAGTGAGAAGATACCCCAATATTCAGTAGTAAATTTCTGTCAAATGTCACTCATAGGCATTACAAACTAAGCAGCACCCTGACCATGGCTGATTATCTGATTATCAGAATGGCAATGCTGGTGGAATTCTCATTCGAATCCAATAGAAGGTTGGAATTCTCTATGAACCCGAGACCAGTTCTTAACTTTAACTTTGAGTTATAAAGATCAAGATTGGAGCCTAGAGGATAAGCTTTGGAAACAGGTGTACTATAGGTCAACCCTGAGCTCAGGTCACTGTGTGTCTGTGTGGAGTTTTGCATGTACTGCCCATATCTATGTGGGTTGCTTCTGGGATCTCCAGTTTCTACCCAACTCCCAAAATATTCCAGTAAGTGAACCAGTGACTCTTAAGTACCCTGTGTGTATGCATGGTGCCCTCCAATGGACTAGCGTCTCATCCAGGATGCATTCCCACTTTGCGCCCAGTGTTCCCAGGATAAGCTCCACATCCACTATGACCTTGACCAAGATAAAGCGCTTACTCAAGATAAATGAAACAGGGTGTTTTCTCTCGGAGACCAGGCAACCCTATTCTCTTGCCAAGAAATGGTATTTGGGACATATTTTTTAACAGCGGAATTCTCTTGTGCAAAGTGCTGGTATGAACATCCTGCATCCTGACAGTGTTTTGTTTTTGGAACTTTCCTAGCAGGATTATCTATGATGTAATGCCAAAAAGCTCAATGCAGAGCAGGGTCAGAAAAGGGCCACCTCATCTCTAGGTGATGCAAGTTCTCAAGTTGTTTTTATTACTAGAAACAAATGATGTCTTCATATTCTACCTAAAAGGTGCCTATGATCAGATATACCAGATAACTAAATTATCATAATAGTAATATTAATGTGTCAAGGCCAACTGCAGCTCTCTTTGTCTCTCTGCCTCGATCAATTTGACTTTGACAACCGGCAGGAATACAGGAATGTTGCTTTTTCAAGTTGTGCATATAACGATATATAAAGATTTGTCTTGTTGAGAATTTGCATGTTTTCACCAAAAAATCAGACAATGCACACACATACATACTTAAATCATAGAGGAGTACCCGACCTGCAGCAGTTCTGCCATTTCTCTGTGTTGTTTATCAGGCTCAGTAGGGCTGGCAGTGAGAAGACATGTTAAATTTAGAAGGGAAGGTTACTGTATACACGCATGTGTTTATAGTCAAAAGTGTGTTACATGAGCACAGATAGGTTGCATAGTGTTACACAGTTTACTTGATTTGAAGTACCCCAAAGTGTACCTCAAATATGACATCTGGTTATAATGGTACAAATCATAGATAAATACTTGAATTTTTTACATTTATTCCAGGTCTGTCTATTGTCAAAGAAATGTTCCAGTATGGGATGTTTTCTGCAACTAATTTGTATGTAGCCTGACATCGAAATGAAACCTTATCTTTATGCTCACCCATGCCCTTATTTTAAGACATCATGTGTTAATTCTAATTCAATGTTTTTTTCTTTATTTTTATTACTTAAAAGATACTTCATGTCTTAAAGTAATGATGGACTGTTGTTTCTCTTTACGTAGTTGAGCGGTTGTTGACATAATATGGGATTATTATGTACACTTTTTTTTTTATTATTGTAACACTGCAAAAGCAATGTGGAAACATAAAAATGTACTCAGAACACACACGAAACCTGGCAGATTCTTACAACCATAATGTTCAGAAAGTGCACCGCTAATCTAAAAATATCAGCTGGAAAGAAAAATATGGCACAATTGGGCCCCAAAGTTAGAATCAAATTTAAAGACAACATTAAAAAGGTTTATTCAGAATTGTATCATAAACACCAGATGTTCTATTAGTTGAAAGAAGACTACTTTCTTCATGTCTCATGTACATAAAGTTAGACTTAGGGTCAATAAAAGTAATCAGAGATTACAAATAATTATTCCTGTTAGCATGAATCAGTACCAGCTACCAGCCCTGGTGAGTAAACATACTGTTTCTTTTACTTGTTTTCCTCTAACCACTGGGGTCAGGTTTGTTTTTGCCCTTGTTGCAGGTTGATGACTGTCAGTCACGTCACTCCTGGACATTTCCCAGTGTGTTTGTTCAGAGTGATCTCACAATGCTCAAGTAAACAGCGCATGGATGCTGGGAACTGCTGGAGGCCTTTTTGGTCAATAATAATGATATCACATGAATTATAAAACAGTGAGTAATCCTGTGAAGATTATGACAACAATAACTCTGGGAAAGTGTAGCTCACTTGTGTGAATATATGTATTAGGGTATTGCAAGGGCATCAGGTCTCACTGGCCCTGTGTATCACAACAGAGCTTTGTCACCACAATCCCTGCATTAAATCCCTACATTGCTCAACAAAGACACATGGTTTGGTTCCGGTTGGAAGCGGAATTCACAATACTGACGTCACTTGTTTACCATCTTCCAGGTCAGAGCTCATT
Organism: Notoglanidium macrostoma; assembly: GCA_030068235.1. Classification (NCBI taxonomy): domain Eukaryota; kingdom Metazoa; phylum Chordata; class Actinopteri; order Siluriformes; family Auchenoglanididae; genus Notoglanidium; species Notoglanidium macrostoma. Next base: position 8,703,409 of record JAQQZR010000010.1, read on the forward strand.
CTTTTTCTCAGCTTTGAACACCTCCACAGTGTCACATACATAAACCCACACCGCATGGAAGCTATTGAACCCTTTTTACTCGAATAATGGTGGGATGGAGGGATGGGCTTGGGGCTGAAGAGGGGGACTGCACATCCTGAGGTTCCTCTTCTACTGCTGCAGATCTGGTGTAAACAAGTCAGGCTTGAATGTGATGGATCCTACTGCGCTGTTCTCTCTCTCTCTCTCTCTCTCTCTCTCTAGCTCTTATTCTCTCACTCTCTCTCTCGCTGCATGGTTTCCTGTGCACTGAGGCTCACCCTAGTGGTACAAAAACCACAAACGTCTCTTAAAGGACTCCTCCTTTCCAAAACCCCAATGTTTTTTAGTAATGAACAGGGTTGGGAGTAATTGTACTTCATTACTATATTATTAAGTATTATTTTAATGTGTTTGTACTTGACTTGAGTATTAATGTAATTGTATACTCACATTCCTACTTATTTTCATTGTAATAATTTAATTCTTATGTAAAACTTCAAAGTACTTGCAAATCATAAAAGACCCTTCTTCTCTCATTCAGCCAATGGCTGTACATTATACATCAACAGATTGATATAAGTTGTCATTTTATTATCTTATCATTGCAGTCTATTTCAAGTCCATCAATGCAGAAGAAAAATATGAAGAATCATGACAATTCGTCATCTGCTCTGACCTTCTCATGCTACACAATTTGGCCTGGATTCGCATCATGTGGTGCCGCAAGGTAAAGTTTCCCCTTCACACAACTATGCAACAAAAAATGTGAGGCCATGTGTGAAAAGTACTGCAGCAGTGAAGACCATAGACTTACATAGACCTCTACTAAATGCCAAGCTACCAGACTTTGTATACATCCTATCGACAGACTTAAGGCATATATAAATAATACTATGACAACACCATAGATTCACATACAACAATGCCAAACCAGTATATACAGAATAAGCTTACTAACAATCATCAAAGACCTAACTTCTAGGCAGTCTTGGTAGGTTAAGTATTAGGTGAGTTGTGAGGAATTTCACATTGATTGGTTTAGTGTTAAGTGACTGGTTCCTTGTTATGTTTAAAAAGGCTACAATAAAAACAATTGTGTGGGTAAATTGTGATATGACTATCTTTTATATATATATATATATATATATATATATATATATATATACACATTAAGTTCTCTTTTATTTAGTTCCCCCTAGTGGCTGGTACTCTTGGGTGCTCACCTGGTGCCGTATAAGGAAGATTCAGGCATATACACAATTTAGGTAATGCTATAGCTATCTGTTTGTCTGAGTATGGACAGGTCACCAGAATGCAGTGTGGAACCTGAGGATGAACACTCCTGACCGTACCTCAATAAAATGTTTCAATATGCTGGAGTAAACAAATATTCAAATAAAATGAGGCATCTCCTTTGCCTCCCTAGAAGGCATGAGCTCCATCTAATTTGCAAAAGCACGTTGAAGTAAGCTGGGCTATTTTGCAAACATTAACTGACTATATTTAAATATTTAACTAAGGTAGTCTGTTTTCTTTTCCAATGACAGGATAGTCTATCATCTATTTACGCTAAAATAAACCACAAATGAACGGTGTAAAAAGTACACATTATGTACTATTATCATTACTATTTAAGGGTTACTCACATCTTAAATAGGCCCATCCAGAAGTAGCACAGCTATGAGTCAATGCAGTCACATCACCCTTTATAAAGACTGAAATAGCAGAACCCAAGATGACTAATTAACTAATATTGTATTCATAATACAATAGCCTAAGGTCTTAAAGTTGACAAAAAACAAGAAATACTGAAAACAACCTATCCATAATGCTCAAAATGAAATCAGTTTGAAGTTGTGTACACACCTATGCAAATCAAGTTTAAAAAAAACAACCATGTGCCTACTTTATTATGCAATCAGTTCAAATAAACATGACTTAAAATAATAGTAAATTTAACCCAGTAAAGTAAGTAAAATGTACACTCACAGGTTTTAGGCAAATATTTATTTGAATTTATTTAGTACAGAATTTTAAGGTAATTTAAGTAGAAAAAAAATAGATTTGTTTTTGTCATATTTACTGAACCATTCATTTTTTTCAGTTATATTAGTAATAATGCCTATGCAGCATAGATTCAGTATAGATAGTTTCTTTCTTTTCAAAATTGCAAAGTGTATTCCTCAAGCAATTGTTAACTGCTGTATATTTACAGTTTATCATTAAAGAAATGGGTTAATGTTTTATTGTGTCATGTTCACATTACTGTCTGTATGGAGTTTCACAGGTTCCCACTATGTCTGAGTGAGTTTCCTCTGGGTTCTCTGGTTTCTTCCTGTCTCTCAAAACATGCCAGTAGGTGGATTAGCTCGTACTTTGTGATGGACTGGTGTCACAACTCTAATAAGCTCCAGATTAGAATAAAGAATGAATGCATCATTACAAGAAAGGAACCAGATGATACTGTTGTTTGAGATCACTGACAAACTGAAAAATTGAAAAACCTCTGATCTGAACATCAAATATATAGTGTAGTGAGTTCAATTTACTCTTATCACAGAAATGAAAATTTTCAGTGATTTCTTTTAATTACTTTTCCATTTGTCACTCTTTGTTGGCACATATTAGAAAAAGTAGACACCCAAATGGGACCTGAGTTTGTCCCTTTCCTTTCCATTTTTTGTTTCTGATGATTTAGTGGAATCTCAGTCTTGCAGCATTGTTGACACTATCAGCTCATTTATTATGTATGAAAAGATTCGTTCTTACTTGCAAATCACTTTCAATAAAAACAGCTGTCTAATGCACAAATGTAAATTACAAATGTAAGATCATCGCATATCTCTTCCTAACTAGCCTTCTTTCTTTACCCATCATGGCATTTGGTGGACGATGCCCTATTTTAAGGACATTAAACTGAATACTATGATTACATTTCACATTTTCCCCACATGTGTATAATGTGACTACATAAAAAAAATTAATAAATGAAGGTAAACTTTACTGTTATACCCTTAAATCACACATGAACTCAGGTAAACACCCATGTCATGTGAACAATGTGAACACAAATGAAAAAGAATTATCGCTGAAAAACAAAACCACATGTATTACATATGAAAATGTAACATGTGGGAAATCACATGTTAAAAAACAAACAAACAAAAAACCCAAAAAAACACCCCACCTTACGTATGCCAGTGTTGTGGGGTGTGGTTGGACACGTGCACAGGTAGGAGATAGCCGTAAAAATGGATGTGTTTATAAAAGGTATAAAAATAGGCAGGCAAGCTCATGGTTGAAACACAAACAGGGCTCAGGTGATCAGCAGACAGAGTAGAGCAGGCAAAACAGAAACAAATATCCAAAAACAAGAAACAGGGTCAAAATGAGACATATCAAACATGGTATAAAAGGCTTGGCATTAGCAGACAACAAGAAGCTCGACTCAACTAATGCGTCGCAACGTGCAAAGAGCAACTGAGAGTCTTTATATAATATGTGAGTGAGTGTAGATTGGATTCGCCTGCATGTGACGCAGAGCCTGAGAGTGTGTTGGCCATGTTGGCTAGGTGCAAATGCTCATGGGAAGTGGAGTTCACAAAGAGCATGCTGTGCAGGTAGCAAGGCAAAAATCCATGACAGAACCCCCCCAAAAGTGGTACTCCTGTAGTGCCTAACAAGGTTGTTCCTTGGGGGGCCGGGGCGCATGGGCTCAGGCATGGCACTAGACACCACCACGCCGAACTTTAGCCTAGGTGAGGGCGTGGGCACAAGCGTAGACTTGGGCTCAGGCTGGAAGTCAGGCATGGGAGCAGGCACTGGCACTGACACTGAAATAGGCTCCCAGACAGGAGAGAACTCTGGAGTACAGGCTGCCTTCTCAGCTTAAAAAAAAACGGCACAGGAACAAGAAGCCATTCGTTGGATATTCCAGACTGTTGTAAGGTGCCAGGGTGTCTATCCACCACCACTGCAAGAAAAAGGTGGGCATGGTGTGCATGCATCCATGTGCTGCATCCATGTTTTGGCAAAGTATTCTTGGAGGAGATAGCAGTAAAAACAGACGTGCCTATTGAACACACAGAGGCAAAGGTACAAAACTAGGCAGGCAAACTGATGGTCGAAACACCTGGATGCACCTGCATCCAATCACTAGTCAGAGACCGGTAGTAAAGTGTGTAAAAGTCACATGTGGAAAAAGTCCACAATATGCAAAGAAATGTCTGAAACATAACATGAAATATCTAAACACCATGTCGGAATTTCACAGGTGAATCATGAAATCCATGCATAATACGCACTGTAGTGCCTTGCACACTGTATTTGGTGAAGAATACCTAACCTATGAGAGAGCGCTCTGAAAAATTCCTGTGCTGTCAAAAAAGCTTTGCTGTGTTTCCAACAGACTCATAAAGACATGTTTGGATCTGTGACATGGAGTGAGGTATTTAGAAGCATTCCAAAGAGTCACACAAATGTCAAGGCTTGTTTTCACACACACACACACACACACACATTGTTTAGAATATGCACAGAAACTCTTTACAGAAAGAATCTCAAGCTCAGGATTAAACTCAGGTCCCTGGAGCTATAAGGCAACAGCACCATCTCTCTGCACCATCGTTTCACCCAAAGTACTTGAATCTAAGCAACATCAATATTATGGCAAATTTCTGGCAGATTCGTGATCTGTAATACCAGTTAAATCCATTTCAGTTCCAAGTTGTATAACTTCAAAATGTGGAAAAGTTCAAGGGGGTGAATGCTTCTGCATGCTTCTGCATAAGACCTCCATGAAAGTCAGATAAATTCACAGACACTACTCTTGACTCCATCTTGTCAGACACACACACACACACACACACACACACACACACACACACACACACACACACACACACACACATTAACCAATGTAATGGCACCTAGTAGTAATGGTATTTACTTCATTCATGTTTTGAATTTGAAGCTGCATTAAAAAAAATCTGTTAAAAAATTGGGGCCATTATGCTTCCTGAAAATCACTGTCACAATGCTGGGAACATTGTGTTCAATGGCACCATGTAAACAGCTCTTTGTGGGGTGTTTTTATTAATCAGGGGGGTGTTTGGGAGTTTAATCAGGTGTCTGCAGTGTACTGCAGTGTACTGCAATTTTATGGATTACGTGTGTCATATTTGTCCTGGTGCATGATTAATTCACTGTGTATGTGTGATGTGTGTGTGATGTGTGTATGTGTGTGTGTGTTTGATGCCCTGAGATGGACTTATCTAGCATGTATTTCTTTCTAGTGCCCAATATTCCCAGGATAGGCTCCAGATCCATCACAACTCTGCCCAGGACAAAGCCCTTACAGAAGATAAATGTTGCTACACTCTGTGGTGCCCCTAATAATTGTGTCCTATAGTGAAGTCTTCAGTATCTTTGAATCTTTTATTCATAATTGCTCATGTTGACAGATTCCTGTTCTCTTTCTCTTTTCTCTTTGTTTTGAGTTTGTGGCTTGATGACATTTAATTGTTGTGCCTTCTGGCAATACACTGAATCTTTTCAGTTACAGAGGTTGTGGGATCTTGCGAATTCAATGTTTTTCCTATTTGTTTCTTTATGATTTTTGGAACATGATATCCATGCCAAAGATGTTATTGAGTACAAGTGAAGCAGAGCAATCCATCCATCCATCTATTATTTATAGCGCTTATCTGTGAAAGGTTGCTGCGAAGATGGAGATAATCCAGCTGACTTTGAGGCGGGGTACACCCTGGACAGGTCGCCAATCTATCACAGGACTAACACAGAGAAGAACAATCATTCACACTCACATTCACACCTATGGGCAATTTAGTTGACCTACTTTGCATGTGTTTGAGCTGTGGGAGGAAACTGGTGCAGCTGAAGGAAACCCACACAGGCACAGGGAGAACATGCAAACTCCACAAACAAACAAACAAACAAACAAACAAATAGAAGTAGAATGAACAACAGAACCATGCTGCTGAACAGGGAAAAAAGGACTAGTAAAATTACCTAATTTTTGAGGATTGCTTCACTTTTGCTCGTGAGTTTATTTTAAGAATCTCCATCCTGAAACACATTATGTTTATATTGAATTATGTTTAAACATGTTTATATTGTTGATATTACTTGTGATGGGCTCAGTGATTCTGGTGCTAATTTGACGACTGGCGCTGCATTTTCGTGATTCTTTTGAGAAATTAGAGGTTGTTTGTGCATTGTGCAGTTACAATGGTGTTTAATGTACCCATGTAAGTAAAAATACAAAACATCTCACACAATTGGTTAAAGTCAGATTTTACTGTTAGATCCAAAAAACAAAAAGCTTCTTTGCTGTGTTCAACACCCATATTTATATTAAAGCAGAGACTTGGCTCAGTAGGAGAGCGGTCTACAAGATGATAAACACTGCTTTTGTACAAGCTTGACAGCACTTCAAGCTTTGGAACTGTCTGTTTGTGCAGCGTGTAAAGCTGAGGAGGTCAGAGATCTGGACGCACTAAAGGACTAAAGTGCTGCTGCATCATGAAGCAAACGCTAAACCCCACTGACACCTCTATTAGCAGGTAGTCAAACGGCTTTGTAGGCAATGTATGATGTATGAAGCTGTTAACTAAGTGAAAATAGACTAACAGGTCAGAGTTTCAATAAAAAAAAAGTGAACTTAGAGATTCTTTACAAAATAAATCTGAGATGCCACTGAACATCACATGTTAATGATGAAGATTCATATGCAAGTAATTCAGAGTGGACTTTTCCTTGAAGTTTATATATTTACGTCATCATTTAAGTTTTATCCAGCTGAGACGAACACAAAACTTCTAAAACGTATTCATTCATCATAAAAAAGGAAGTGGCGCCCTCTGCCGGACATCATCAGGTCTGATTACAATATACGCAGAAACAGAAAATAAAGAAAAACGAATCACCATTGTTTATTGGGATTTCTTCCAGGCCTACTGATAAATATGTACTTAAAACAAAACAAACAAACAAACAAGTAAATAAATGTAAGACAATGTAATGTTTTGTCTTGTTTAATCCAAAACACACTATTCTTCCATTAACAGCATATACAAATTTACAAGTTTAAACTAAGAACAAACTCTTGTACAATCTAGAAAAATATCTGTGCAGGTCATGAAGTAAACAGACAATCAACAACCAATGTGCGCAGGCGCGTGAAACCTGTGGCACTCGAACACACCGCATTGCGTCACGTCCTTGTGTTACATTGTCAAGCAACGTTAGGAAACGGAAATAGACATTACTTTAGACGTCGGTTTATATTTTATCTTTCGCATTAAACATTCAGTAACTGTCCAGAAATATCAAAAATATATTAGATTTGAATTTTTTAATCACCAAGTCAAATGTGCGCTAATACAAACGACAGCTTCAGGGGAACTGTTTAGTATCGGCTTCCGTAGCAACCCGGAAAAGATGTTCGTAAACAAGTAAATGTAGTGCAAGCTCAGACATCAGGCAAACACAGGTCTGCTGTTTTTAGCAAAAATTATAACTTGCTAGTGTCTATGTGAGAAAGTTGACTGGCGTCTGTCTGTCTGTCTGTCTGTCTGTCTGTCTGTCTGTCTGTCAGTCAGTCAGTCAGTACAGTTATAACAACAACAGCAATAACATAATAGTCTGCTTTGTTTTTCCTCAGTAAAAATGTTTGCTTCCAAATCCTGAATTTAGGCAGTTAACTGTGGTCTGAATATTATTATGTGTCACAGCTCGAATATTTATTTACTATAGCAGTTTTGCGTCTGTTTGTGAGAGTGTAATATTGTTTCATAAGTAATTATGTAATAACTGTCTTTATGTTTTTGTTTTTCTTCCCAAGACATCATCAACAATGGAGGGCCCCTCCAAAGGCGAAAGAACAGAAGAAACATCCAAAAGTGATGCTACATCTAAAACATCAGTGGCTGCACAAGTGCCATTTCTTGACCTGTGCACTGTTCTCGAGAATATCCAGAAAGCCAAACATCGTCCAGACAAGGCCAAATGCTTGAAGGATTTCATAGATTCATGGAGAAGGTTTCATGCAGCTCTTCACAAAGATGGTCTCAACACTACGGATTCATTTTACCCAGCCATGCGTCTTATTGTGCCTCCTTTTGAAAGGGAGAGAATGGCTTACGGTATCAAAGAAAACATGTTAGCCAAACTCTACATCGAGGTCTTAGGTCTTTCAAAATCAGGGCCAGAGGCAAATAAACTCCTCAATTTCAGAGCCCCTACTACATCCAAAGGAGAAGCTGGAGACTTTGCCCTTACAGCTTACTTTGTCCTCAAAAAGAGATGCACAAGCCAGGGTAATCTGAGTATCAAAGAGGTCAATGACTTCTTGGACTCGGTAGCAATGAATAATGCTAGCAGACAGAAAGACCTTGTGAAGAAAAGCCTTTTACATTTGATTACTCAGAGCTCAGCTTTGGAACAGAAGTGGCTTATTCGTATGATCCTGAAAGACATGAAACTTGGGATTAGCAAGGAGACCGTTCTCCAGGTTTTTCACTCAGATGCTTCAGAGCTCTACAATGTCACTACAGACTTAGACAAGGTCTGCAGACAGCTACATGACCCCACTATTTCTTTGAATGAGGTGTCTATCAGCCTGTTTTCCGCCTTCAAACCTATGCTGGCGGCTGTCGCAAACATCCGTCAAGTGGAGAAACAGATGGGGAAGCAGCCCTTCTATATTGAGACCAAGCTGGACGGTGAGCGCATTCAACTGCATAAGGATGGAGATGTATACAAGTACTACAGCCGTAACTCATTTGAATACACACAACAGTTTGGGGCCTCACCACTAGAGGGTTCCCTCACACCATACATTCACAATGTCTTTAAATCTCATGTTGTCAGTTGCATCTTGGATGGAGAGATGATGGCTTATAACCCCACCACAGAGACCTTCATGCAAAAAGGAAGCAAATTTGATATCAAACGGTTGGTGGATGACTCTGATTTACAGACGTGCTTTTGTGTGTTTGATGTCCTGCTCGTCAATGATCAGAAGTTTGGAAACGAGCCTCTCGAGAAGCGTTACGACACTCTGCAGACAGTCTTCACACCCGTCAAAGGCCGGATCCAGCTGGTACAGAACACTAAAGCCAAAGCCACGCAGGAAGTGATAAATGCCCTCAATGAAGCTATTGATGACCGTGAAGAAGGCATCATGGTCAAAAACCCCACGTCCATCTACAAGCCGGATAAACGTGGTGAAGGCTGGCTGAAGATCAAACCTGAATATGTTGATGGCCTGATGGATGAATTGGATTTGCTAATAGTGGGAGGCTACTGGGGGAAAGGCAGACGGAGCGGAATGTTGTCCCACTTTCTCTGCGCTGTTGCTGAAACTCCAAGTCCTGGCGAGAAGCCAACAGTGTTCCATACGCTCTGTCGAATTGGATCAGGCTACACTATGAAGGAGCTCTATGAGCTTGGCCTGAAACTGGCCAAACACTGGAAAGTTTATCGCAAGAGTAGTCCGCCAGCAGGCATTTTGTGTGGAGCAGAGAAGCCAGAGGTTTACATTGAGCCAAGAAACTCGGTGATCATTCAAGTCAAAGCGGCGGAGATTGTTACCAGTGACATGTACAAGACTGACTGCACTCTGCGATTCCCCAGGATTGAGAAGATCCGAGAGGACAAAGAATGGTACGAGTGCATGACCTTGGATGAGCTAAGTCAGTTCCGTGATAAAGCCTCGGGTAAGCTGGCATCCAGGCACTTTCACCTCCAGGAAGACGAGCCGGAGAAGAAGAAACGCAAACTCGCATCCAAGCCTAAAAAGACCATTGACGTTGCTGACCACTTCAAATCTCAAGACCTGTCCACTGTCACCAAAGAGACTGACATGTTCGAAGATGTTGAGTTCTGTGTGATAAGCGGAAGCAGCACGCATCCCAAGGCCGAGCTTGAAAAAGCAGTGGCCCGTTGCGGAGGCGTTGTAGTCCAGAACCCAGGAAAGGACACATACTGTGTGCTCGCGGGATTTGAGAACGTGCGGGTAAAGAACCTCATCGCTTCAAACCAACACGACGTAGTATGGGCTTCCTGGCTCCTGGAATGTCTGGATAGGAAACAGGTGCTACCATGGCAACCACGACACATGATCCACATGTCCCCTTCCACAAAGGAACACTTTGCTCAAGAGTACGATTGCTATGGAGACAGTTACTACGTCGACACAGATGAGCAGCAGCTGAGGGAAGTCTTCAGTAGAATGGGGCCTGTTGAAGTGGACGCAGGATCCATAGCTTCAATCGAGCAGGAGTATGGCTTTGACGACTTGCCCACTAGCATGTTCAGACCTTACCATGCCTACTTCGATCGATGTGCTCAGATCGGCAATCCAGAAAGTCTTATTAAGGGTACGTGTCTGGACTTCCGGGCTCTGGAGTTTCGCTTTCATGGGGGCACGGTTGTAGAAAGACTAGAAGAAGGCATCTCGCATGTAGTCATTGCGGAGGAAGAGAGATTATTGGACCTAAGGACACACAGACGCCTCTTTGCTAAGAAGTTTAAGATCATTCGAGAAACATGGGTGATAGACTCTATTAAGGCAGGACACGTACTTAACGATAACGATTACCTCGTGTAAGGTGGAGACGAGACGTGGCATCACTTAAAGACTGTAATACCTCCGAATAATCTTCGTCTTGACCGTTATTGATGCTAAAATAATTGTGTTCATGGTTTGAGTGTAAACATTTTTAATGAATTGAGAAATCATTGTTTAACTTTGTATTTTAACTATAGGCTTATTTTATTAATAACTGCAGGTTTTAGACAAATATGCTCTTGTGTAGTGATGTCTCAGTTTGGTTGCTTACAGAGAACAACACTGAGAAGACAAAGGCATTTTATTTGTTCCGTGCAGATTTTATGAAAGAATGACGAGGAATAAAGCTGTTTTTTTTTAAAGCTGTAATTTTAAAGTTGTAATTATTGTGAATAAAGATCAGAGAGGTGACTTAAGAAAATAATTGTCTTTTTATTTATGTTGCGCTTTCGTGGCATATTTAATATTATAGTTTTAAAAGCATGAAACGTTTAATTTATATTCATCAGTCTTACACAGTTTCAGGCACTTTGATTTCCTGATTGTTTCTTGTCGTTGCAGTTACAGTTGCTCCAGGGTTCTGTTCTGCATGTTCTGCATGTTCTGCCTGTTCTCCACATGTCTGCCTGGTTCTCAGTGTTCCTTCAGGGAAAAAAAACTAGAGTTGGCTACTCTACATTATCCCTAGGTATGACTGATTGATTGTGTGTGTGTGTGTGTGTGTGTGTGTGTGTGTGTGTGTGTGTGTGTGTGTGTGTGTGTGTGTGTGTGTGTGTGCAGGTGCCCTGCGATCTCCCTCCTTGGGTACTCCTGCCTCACATCCAGTGTTCCCCGGATAGGCTCTGGATCCACCACAACCCTGACAAGGATAAAGTGGTTACTGAAAATGAAGAAATGAATGCAAAGGAAGGATACTGAATCATTAGAGTATAAAATTTCTAAGTAGCACATTTTATATGTGTATGTTGTTATTTATTATTTTCTTAATAGTAAGGCTGAATTTTGTCTTGATCCTGTCATTCCACTTGCGAAAAATTTATCCTAAACGTTCCAGCTTTGTTCTACATTGAAAAACATTTAATGATATTCTTTGTCTAAAAGCACCTTTACGGTGACCTCTCTCTCTTGCTCTCTGTCTCTCTCTCTCTTGCTCTCTGTCTCTCTCTCTCTTGCTCTCTGTCTCTCTCTCTCTTGCTCTCTGTCTCTCTCTCTCTCTCTTGCTCTCTGTCTCCCTCACACACAGCCCTGAGGGGGATGAGAGGAGCTTAAGAGCCCTTTATAAAGGTAATCCAAGGGGAATGAGGAAATCCTGTGGCCAGAGGGTTTGGACAGAAAAGTGAGGACGCTGCTGCCAGGTAGGAGGACAACAGGGGTCTGAGCTGAAATGGCTCCCTGAGTGCTTGCTGGAAGGGGGCACAAAAATCTGAAAGGTTCCTGTATAGAAAAGGTCAGTGAAGTATCATGGGATTGCTTCGGTCTTTTTTTGGCGTTTTTACTCTGCTGCTACATGTTGCCTTTGACTGTTCTGTGACCTGTATTATGGAAATAAGATTAGGGTATTGAAAAAAAATACAGATCCTAGATCAGTTCAAAGAAATCATGTCTTTTGCAGTCTTGCACAACAAATTAGTGATTAAGATCGGAATTGTGGTCTGTAGAGGGAGCACTTTGCTGGTTCTCTCAAAGGAAGAATGGATTTTTGGTGTTTTTTTGCAACCAGAAGCTTTTAAAGAACACAGTTAACAGGAATGTCATCGCCAAAAGGCTTAATAAATACACATTTCAGTCAGACGTGCCTTCTTGTAAGAGTTTAGTACAGAAAAACATTTTCAAGCTTGTGACTAATTTCTGTCAATCATGGAAGTCTTAATCAGTTAGCAGTTATAATTGGACATATCTCCGAAGCAGACAGAAGAGAGATGTTCTATCGCTCCAGGCCTCGCCAGGAATTAATTGCTGGGAAATGGCAGCATGCCTCCGACAGCAATGAGGCACCCCACGTGGATACACTTACTAATAATGACTGGATTTGCCTTGCAAATGAACATTTATTTACTTGAGATGAGTCCACCAACTGTTTTTGCACAATTAACCCTCCATTCCTATAAATTAAGGTTCATTCATTCACAATTATGAAGATTTTTGGCCTTGGTTTAAACTCTGCTTTGAGATTCTCAGAGAAATCCAGGTCGTAAATGTTTACAAAACAGTCCATTAATGAAATGAAATGACAATATGTACATGCGCATATACTGTATGTGTACATGAGTTGCCGTCTAGTTGTAACAGATGTTTCAAGCTACAGCACCTGAATGGCATCAATTAGTCATTATGTCCCATTTCAGGTCCTTTGGGAATACTGCAGTTTAAAGCGGTGTACATGGCTGCAGATTGGCACGGAGATCTACATCACAGCTCTGGTCCAACTGGCTCCTCTCTGCTCTGCCTCCTGCCAAATGCAGCTTTTATTGCTATTATTGCATCAGGCCATTGGACTTGCATTCAGTGACAGCTTTATAATGGCTCGGTTATTGTATATGGATGCGGAGGATCCTTGGTGGCAGACACCTGGTCTGCTTAATACAAAAGTACAAGTGTAATGGGATGCTAGTATAAATTGAGATCAGCTCTTATTACTTCCTGCTGAACTATTGGAATGGGGTCAAAGCTAGGAAAGTCTCTAAGCAGGTACAAGAGAATCGTTGTACATTACAAGAGCTGAAAAAGAAACGTCACGCCATCTAAGATCTTCACAAATATAGGCATATAAAAGAAGTTCTGCTGGAGTGCTATAAAATTAAAGTAAATGACTAATGTTTCGTGGCCAGGGACAACTTCACTTCATTTGGAGTTAGTCTCATTTTTTCCTCCATATTGTTTGTCGTTCTATCTTTCTCTCTCTATATATATAAATATATACAAGGTATGCCAAATGTCTGGATCCATAGGCACATTTAATTATAAAATGTTATATTTTAAAAAAGATTTGAGATCCAAGCTGGCTTCGAAACTAACAGTAGAAGGTCGAATTCAGCGTATACACAAGTGTCGCAAAATCCAAGGCAATCAATTGGAGCATATGTTGTACTATCTGTATTTAAATAAATAATTGCAACTGTATTTTAATAAATAAGACGCCTTGATATTTCTCTCTCGGCTCTGCCAGTGAACATTAACTCTCTTTTCCCTGCTTAGACTTTTTTTGTAGCTATGATCCTATTCCTAAAATGAAAATACACCCATGGCCTGAATGATTAAACCTCAACTCTGACCTTCTTCTAAAACTTCTTATTCCCATGGAAGTGATGGTGCTCAAATAATAAAATCTATTACTATAACTCATAACTCAAATAATAAAATCTCTGGAGTGGGGTTCAGAATAACTGGACAAGGGCAGGCACTCATCATCCGCTTTATTTGTAACACCTATACACCTGCACATTCATGCAATTATACAGTCAGCCAATCATAGGGCAGCAGAGCGATGCATATAATCATACAAATACAGGTCAAGAGCTTCAGTACGACGTACCCAAGAGCTTGACCTCTCTCATCAACTGGGTCTTTCTTCTTGCAGTACTGGAAGTTTTTTGCGGTTGTTGTTCATCCCAGATACACTCACACCCAAATTTAACGCTTGACATGAACACCGACTGAAGCTCCTGACCTAAATGTATTTAAATGTTTTTACGTGTTACACATTTACGCACACACGACAGGCTGATTGTTCTCTATAAAGTGAGTGCATTTTGACTGTTCGGCTGACACTAATTTCACTGAAATGAATAAAGGAATAATTACATTATAATTACAAATAAAGAAAAAATATTACGTTTGTATAAGATGATTTGTGGGAAAGACTGTCAATCTAAGGCAGCTCTTTTTTCTGTCAAATAGTACCGTCTCCTGGAGGTCTGTGTGAAGGATTTTCTCTCCCTGTTTAAGCACAGCTTCTAATCAATGTAAGAAAAACCAACTAAGATTTATGGTTAGACATTACAGTGTATTGATCTACATTAAGCTTCTACATCTGTCCATTTGTTAAGACTCTTTTTATGTGTGCTTCTGCAGGTGCTGTAACCATACATGCTTATCAGTGAACTGTCACAGTTTCAGAATATCTATTTAATTAAGCTATTTCACACGAGAGGAAGCGCTGTAGTACTGAATATCTGAACGGCTGTGATTCGGTCATAGCTTATAGCATACGGCTAATCACGGCAAGTCTAATTTTCAGTACAACAACACGATTATTGATTTTGAACAAGAAACAAGAAAGTAATATCGAATAAGTAACATTTTGGACACAAAATGACAAAATGTCCTGTTTATTTTTACATCTCATTAGCGGAAATGGATCCCGAAGAAGCCAAGCTCAATTTATGACACTATAGCTAGTAGGCTAGCTAGCGAACATTGATTTGTACATTCCTGTTATAGGTGCTTACTGTAAAACTGGCATCCTTTCTTCCTTCTTCGTCTGATGAGCTTTCATATTTGAAGTTAGAACTTCAACTCCTGAAAGGTATCATTTGCCACGTGAATTCTCATGCGCAACACTGCTTGACCAATCAAATTAGTGGAATAAAATATGGAATAAACCAAATGTTCATTGTTGTATTAAGTACACACTATGTGTACACACACTATGTAAATTGATATCCGGCTATACTGTGCTGACCAGTCCGATGTATGGGTTGCTCAGAAACTGTATGTAGAGCCTAAATTTATCTATAGTCCTTATCCTCTCCTGAAAAAAGTTTCTAATGTAGCACATTGTGTTTGTGCCCTCGATAAAAAGTCATCTAGTTGTTACCCAGCATTTCGGCTATGAGCTGTAGCGCCCTCACATTATTTCCTCTCCGTTAGTGCTAGCAGAAGAGTTATTTGACAGCTTTTCACTGCATTTTATTTTGCTCGGTTTCATCAGCCGTCTCACATACCTGAGTTCCTGAGTCCAAACAAAATGATCTGTCATCTACAACTACATTTCAAAGAAACACAAAAGATCTGAAACTATCCCAAAAATATGGACATTGAGAAGGGAGACACATTCTTCTGTTTTTTTAGCCTTTCTTAACATCATGGTGCACATGTAAACATTAACCATTCCATCAAGTGCACATTGTATGCACTTGTATTCCTTTGTTTGCAGAGATTTATTACAATTTATTTCTGATTATTTGCTATAAAACAAGATCTTTTCAACTAGCCCAGTTTAGAAGAAGGGGAAAAAAGCAACACTGGCAACCCTGTGATTAACTGTCGTGTCTCCTCCTCCACTGTAAATGTTCATAAAGCGAGTATGGGGCAGCATGATTCCTGCCCCACTGTGTCTCTATTAGCACTTGTTTCAGTTGCCAATTTTTACCACCAGGTGCAAGAATTGACCTATAGCGCTAAAGTGATTGCATGGCAAGCAAATCCATGGAATGTCAGTTATATCTGTCAAAAAGGAACATTTTTAAAATCTTTGGTCACTTAAAAAGGGCAATTAGTATTTCAATGGAATTTAAAATGTATGGAGTTGTGAATGTGGACTTTATAAAGATAAACATTTGTTGAATAGCTGACATATTTGGTGCCCCAAGGGCGAGCCACCACTGTAGCCCAGACACATAATTTAATTATTCCGGGCATGTGAGCTAGAGTTTTCTTCACCCCTGCTCTATCGGCAGATTTCGGATGATGGAAGTGAAATGGCCTGTAATGGAAGTGGTGTGGCCCTTGGAAAAAGATCATCATGAACAGATGACCCACTTTCATCTTCACATTTGCTCTCAGGCCTGTTTTTACTCACCATCTTCCCATAGCCTGCCACTGTCATTGTTTAAATGTGATTCTTTAAAATGGACATGCAATTTAGCAGGTGTTGGTGTTCTGTATGGCTATATGCTGGATTACTCTAACCATGTGTGCTGTGTCATCAGGCTGTTTCAGTTAGACAGGAAAGAAAGACATAAATTGATCAAAATTGCATATCCGGTTAAACTTAATAATAGCAATCCATCCATCCATCCATTATCTATACCACTTTATCCAGCTGGGTCGCGGGGAAGCAGGAGCCAATCCCAGCATGTTCGGGTGAGAGGCGGGGTACACCCTGGGCAGGTCTCCAGTCCACCACAGGGCCAACACAGACAAACAGCCACACAT
>JAQQZR010000010.1:8724769-8752123 GCA_030068235.1 Notoglanidium macrostoma
GTGGGAGGAAACCCACGCATGCACAGGGAGAACATGCAAACTCCGCACAGAAAGGCACCCTGGGTGACCCGGGGATCAAACCCAGAACCTTCTTGCTGTGAGGCGACAGTGCTAACCACTGCACCACCATGCCGCCCCTAATAATAGCAATATTAGAGTAATATATGTAACTGCAAAGTATACATGTCAATGTTAACTTCAAATGATAATAGCATGGCAAAAGAGTGCATTCATTGATGGACATCATGTCCTTATGTAAAGTGTGGGTTCTATACATACACACATTTTAACTTATAGAGAAGCTCTCAGTGGACCCTCCATCCTCACTACATTCTACAGGGGAACCATTGAGAGTGCCCTGACCAGCTGTATCACTACCTTGTTTGGGAATTGCAATGTGTCAGACCGCAAGTCCATACAGAGGACAGTGAATACGGTGGAAAAAGTCATTGGGACCTCTCTCCCCTCCGCCCAGGACATTTTTCACCAGCAATGCATCCGCAAGGCTTCTAGCATTGTGGAAGACCCTTCCCATCGGCTCAATGGACTGTTCATCCACCTCCCGTCTGGCAGAAGATACCGGGGGTAAATACAGGGGGTATTATCCAACCCCTTATGTGTCTTATGTTGCACCGTGGTCCTGGGAAACAATGTCTCGTACTACTGCATACTTGTTTATGACTAGCATGAAAATAAATTCCCACTTGACGGGACTTGACTTGAGCTTGAATTATATTGATATTATAAACCCACTGGCTACTTTATTAGAATGTACACTTGCACATTCATGCCAATCATGTGGTAGCGGCACAAACCATAAAATCATTTAGCTCAAGTGCTTCAGTGGAAAGGAAAATGATTGTTTTTTTAAAGGAAAATGGTCAGATTGGTTCAAGCCGCCAGGAAGGGTATTGTAACTTTATAAATCACTCTTTACAGCCTTGTTGAGCAGAAAAGCATCATAGTATGCACAAAACATTGAACCTTGAGATGGATGGGCTACAACTGCAGAAATCCCACTTCGAGTCACATTAGGACCCACTCCTTTCAGCCAATAACAGGAATCTGAGGCTCACTCAAATTGTACAGTTGAAGATTAGAAAAAAAAACCACCTGGCCTTTTTTCAATCTGTAGACTAAAGTCTGAAAACTGTAGTCTCTTACTATAGACTTCCTGTCAGCTCAGACCAGTCTGGTCATTCCAGGTGTTTCAACCTGCAGACTCTTTGGATGCTTTTTGTTTTTTGCACCATTCTATATAAACCTTCTGAAAATCTGAAAATCCAAGGAGATCAGACGCATGATTAGATAACTGCATGAATGTGTAGGTATACAGGTGTTCCTAATAAAGTGAATGCTGAGTGTATAGTGGACAGATTTCCTAAGCTGTTTATTCTACATGTGAAAATATAGTCCTTTATATAAGCAGATAGATTGGTATGCTTCTGCCATAAAATTTCTGGTATAAACTTTATTAATATTAAATGTGCACAAACAAATAAGTAATAGTTACTGGCACAATAAAAAGCAGACTTGGCCTTCTTACACAATGCTGAAGAAGGATAAATAAATAATAGAAAATCAATTTTCTAACAGTTGAGTAATGAATATGTATGACATATGTACAGGATGCTTTCTTTTAAAAACGGTAATATGATTAGTACAGTCTAAATGTAATGGGAGACATACTGTGACATTAGCATTTCTAATATACATTATACAATTCTATCTCCCATTCATTCTTAACCCATTGTTAACATGCATTGTAATGTAAGCAGTGGCATCCAGATTGTACTTCTGGCCATAGATTAGATTGGATTTGCTGTTGCATTTTAACTGAACAGCTAAAATATGTATGCAACGGTATCCAATAATCCTGCTTGGTATGCTTGACCAAAAAAGTTACAGGTCACCTTTATGACATAAATTTTTCAGTGACCCTCCGGTTGTAATATCTCCGTCTCTTTATCATTTCACACCTGAATAAAGCACATCCCCAAGATGTACCCGTACACGTCCCCACATTCCTGACGGAGCGAAACAAGAAGGTCTACCAATTAATGACGAAAGGCCTGAGAAATATATGATCAGATTTGTAGTCAGTGCAATTTTCACGTAGTGCTGAAATAGTGTTCAGTCTGTATTGGCAATGTTTTTTTACTGTAATAAAGATCGAAATACATGATAAAGTCAATAAACTTACATATTAATCTAATGACCAATTAAACATCCTTACAGTTAAAAATCAGTGCTTAATGCATATAGACTTTAAAACACACAGATCTCCTGATCTTCTCACTTCAAAAATGTTATCGAAGTAATGCGATATCTCAACCTGAGGACATGATGAAAGAGTCATGCAATATCAAGAATGCAGTGTCCCTGTGTCTTTCTTTTGCTCAATTTTTTTCAGTCTTTAATAAACTTGGGCAGTTGCGTATACACACACACACACACGTGCACTGGTTTTACAGAACTAGGCCAAAATCTACATGGCAATTTCAAAGCACTGCATCATTCAGCAGGAAACAGTGAGTTTTTATTTCTCTCTCTCTCTCTCTCTCTCTCTCTCTCTCTCCTTCTCATCCTGCCTCAAAATGTCATGCAACTCTCTAGGATCTTCTAAAACCTGGTATGCCTGGTATATTATGTAATAATACAAAAAGAGAAATACTGTTGATTATGGTTTACTTTCAGTCTAAAACTCATATATAAACACACAAAGTGCAGCATACAAATAAAATAAATACAAAGAAAAAAACACTGCGCACGATGCAATGTCCATAAGGTTAATGTGCACATACTGTATATCAACACCCAACAAAAACCACACTGGAATTTCTGACTTACTCATGTGAGCAGGATCAGTGACCTTAAAAAGATAAGATGATGTGAGTTATAAAGTGTAGCTTTTGGTTGTGGTCTTTAGGTCATTTTAGGCTATTTTAGACAATTTTATTAGTGCAGTTAAATGTTAATAAACAACAACAATGAACGTGTCAAATTACAATTCAATTAACAGCCATACACAGGCTACTCGTTACATTTTCAGCTTCAGTGATTTTTAAGGTTACAGGTTTTAGGCTCCTTTGTAGCATCCGAAAGCACGTCTGGCTTTCATAGTGACATGCAACCCATGGCTTTAAATGCTCTCTCTCACTCAGCTCTGATAATGATAATGATGCAGTTCACAATGCCTCAGTAGAAGGATTTTATTTACATTTTATTTAGCCTTAAAGGACAAAAAAAAAAAAACCCAACTGCATGAAGAATTAATTCAGAATTGGATTGGAGTGGAATAATAAAAAAGAAAACCCACACAAGTATCCTTCATACAAAGTGATATCAATGAGATAATGGCATTAAAGCAAAAGCAAATAAATTTTTTTTTTTGGTGTAGTCTTATTGCACAATGCCAAGTTGCCAAGCATTGGCTTCATGCAGTTTTTGCCTGCTTTCTTTACTGTCTGCCAACATTTCCTTGGAGTCTGCCTTGTTTTTTCCACCACCCTGACTGCATTGACTAGTATATGTTCTAGACAGCTAGTCGAAGCAACCCTTTCCACAGTCCACATTCTTTATTGACTTCTGCCAGGCTACTGGCTTTGTAGATGCACTGTTTAAAGCAAGTGTCCTCAATCGAGCAAAGTCAAACCCAATGTCAGCTGGGACTGGCTCCAGCTTCCCTGTGACCCTTAATGGAAAAGTGGTATAGATAATGAATAGATGGATGGATGAATAACATAATGTGAACTGTCAAATAGCAGAAGGATGTAACATGGAGTGCCAAAATAGTTGGATGATTCAGGGGCAGTGGGGCATTGAGAAGCCTATGGAAGCCGTTCCTTGACTCAGGAAAGCAGATTGAAAGAAACCTTGATTGTGTTTCTCAGTTGTTTTTTCCCTGCTGTAGGGGCTTGTGTTCTGAAAAAGGAAGCTTGATGATGTGATTTGACCTATGCCCAGCAGCACAGTCATGTGTCCTGAACACAAAAATCATCGGGCCAAATACACAGCTTTGGGGCACAGAATGTGATCAGAATGATGGTGCTGCAAGAAGTGTTGCCAATTCGTTATGCACTGATTGTATTGTGAATGCTGAGTTGAAGTCGCTGAAAAGCACTCTCTCTCATAATTGTCCTTTATGTCCATTTTAAAGGCAATAGTATGGTACCACATGCACACGCTGAACCACCATTAGTCAACCAGTCAGAAAGCTAGTGAATGCTGTTTGCCATAGTCATAGTGAATGGTACAAATTCAGTTGACTTTAGAATGAGTAAAAGTGAATTGTATCTGAATGCAGTTCAGAATCATCTTTATAATCTTAAGGTTAGATCTCAGCTTACTGTTTCTGTGGAGTTTTGAACATTCTCCCATATCTATGTTGGTTTCCTCTGGGTTCCTTGCTTCTCTCCTACCTCCCAAAAACATACCAGTAGGCAGATGTGATACTCTAAATTGTCCCTAAGTGTGAACAATTGTCCAAATGGTGCCTTGCAATAAACTGGTGACCTATGCCCAGTGTTCCCAGGATAGGCCCTGGATTTACCTCAGTTCTGATCAGGATAAAGTGGTTACTGAAAATGAATGGACTACTGAATATTTAGACCTTGGGCTTATTGTTTTAGCTCTAATTGCTTAAATCATTTAATGTGCGTAGTTCATCTAACTAGCCTAATTTCTGTGAGCTAAAATATAATTACAATGTAATTTATTGTACTGTGTATATAATTCAGTTTAGAGTGTAATCATTTTATTAGTTCAGGTTTTTTTTCACAGGCAAACATGCTTCAAGCTGTTAAAATACTGAGATTTGGCAAAAGACATCTGAGCAAAGGACACACGCTGTATGCTGTTGATTACCCACTTCTCAGGTGTCAGGCTTCAGGTCAAAACACAGTATATGTGTGTGTGCGTGCGTGTGTGAGTGTGTGCAGGGTGAATGTGAGAGAAGGTTCACACTTTACCATATGGCTGTCCATTGTTAGACAAAATAGAAAAACAGGAATTCACAGCAGAGGACCTGCCCAGTGCTTTGGCTCAACCTTCCTAAGACTTCATGTAAGTCTTTATTCTAACAATGAGTTCGTATATGCAATACAATTACATAAAACAATTGCTTATAAATACAAAAGTAAAATCTTATCTTTATTAAATCAACAATGAGATCAATTCTATGTATAATCCTCTTTAAAAAATGTTGTGTACCTGAGGGTTAATTAAACACTTTAAACCAACACTAAAGAAGGTTCTTATATACTATATATTTCAGATGATTAAGGTTTTGTAATGCTGGAATAAATTTCCCAGTCTCATTTTCTCTGAAGATTTCTCAAGAAATGCCTCAGCTTTTCTGAGGGCGTTTAAACATTGATGCTAAGGCGCCCTCTAGACACCATTACTCTCTTTGGATGCATATACACTAACCATCCACTTAAATAGGAACATTAGTGCCCCTGCAATTATCCAGTCCACAGTAATGTGGCAACAGTTCTAACAGTTGCATAAAATCACACGAATACAGGTCAACAGCTTCACTTAATGTTCACATCAAACATCAGAAACTGTAAAAATGTGATCTCGGTGACTTTGACTATGGCAGGTTGGTGCCAGACGAGTTGGTTTGAGGATTTCAGAAACTGCTGATCTCCTGGGATCTCCAACTGTCTCTAGAGTTTACACAGAGTAGTGCAAAAAACAAGAGGTGGATTTTTGCATGCTCTTCCTGTGACCATGTGGGCTCTTTCTGGTTTCCTCCCACCTACCAGAAACACGCAGGTAGGTTAAATGTGCATTGAATGAACACCTAAAATGTTTCATGAACCTGTACAATGTTGAATAAATACCTAAAGTACTGAATGAACACATACAGTGTTGAATAAACACATAAAGGGCTGAATGAACATTAAAAGGGTTAAATAAACTCCTACAGTGTTTAATGAACCTGTACAGTGTTGAATAAACACATAAAGGGCTGAATGAACATTAAAAGGGTTGAAATAAACTCCTACAGTGTTTAATGAACCTGTACAGTGTTGAATAAACACATAAAGGGCTGAATGAACATTAAAAGGGTTGAAATAAACTCCTACAGTGTTTAATGAACCTGTACACTGTTGAATAAACAACTAAAGTGCAGAATGGATGCCTACGGTGTTGAACGAACACCTAAAGTGCTGGATGGACACAATGAGTGAATGAAAACTTAAAGTCCTGAATGAACATCTACAAAGTTGCATGTACACCCAGTTTTGTATGAACATATGCAATCTTAAATGACCTGACCTTTCAACCTTAAAGTGCTGAATGAACACCTACAGTGTTGCTTGTATACCTCGTATTGAATGAACATCTACAGTGTTGAATGTACCTTTAATGTTGAATGAACCTGTACTCATACAAACGCTAAGGTGTTGATTCAACACTGTAGATGTGTTAATTCGACGCCCGGTTTTTTCAGCTGTGCATCGTACCAGCTGAAAGCGCTGCGGATGACGTAAAACGCTCGCGCTCTCTAGAAGCATTCAGAAGCGCGCGGCGGCGCGCTACGTAAACGTCAGAGCAAGATGAGCGCGGCGGACGTCGAGGGGGAAGAGGCCACCTCGTGCAGACGCGGAAGCGCCGGATCGAGTCCCTGCGCTTCCAGCCAGAAACCCCGGAACCAGTGCCAGCGGCCCGAGCGCACCGCGGCGGCTCTGCGCCAAGCGCGAGAGCGGAGCGCGTGACGAACAACGAAGAACGAAGAGACCATGTTGCTGCGCACGCGACCGCCTTCTTCTTCTTCTTCTTCTTCTTCTACTTCTTGTTCTTTCTCGTCGTCTCGAGCGGGCCTTCGACGATGCACGCAGTACTAATAATCCCACCGTCCCCCAAATGGACTAACTGATTATCGCAGATCATCGCGGAGGGAAGCCGCCGTTCAGTGTCGCGGAGGGGAAGTGAAGGTATCGAAAGGGGAAAAGACGGACGCGCGAGGCGGACCTCAACGTCAAATGACCATAGTGGCAGAAAAGAAGCCGCCACGGTGGAGTCGGCCGGTGCTGCGCTTGTCCGAAATATGACCAGCGGCGCTCGCAAGCTTCGGCAGAGAGATGACGGCTTAACGCACCGGCTTGCACCGCGCGAGAACGAGCAGCAGTCCGCAGACTACGAGCGGGCGCAACGATGGCGGCTCTCCTTGGCGTCGCTCGTCGTCTTTGCCGCGCTGCTCTCTGACCGGCCGCGCTTCTGCGCCGAGGCCAAGCTCTCCAGGAGCCGAGACGAGGAGCCGGCCAGGATCGCTTCGCCTCGAGACGCCATTTCCGTTGGAAACACTAGTCAACCGGCGTGGAGACTGGAAACGTGCCGCGCGAACGGCGCGTCCAGGAGCTGCTTCACGTTCGCCGACGCGGACGACCTGTGTGCGGGCCTCTCGGGGCCAGACGTGAACCCGAGCGACTTGTATCTCTCGTTTTGCAACGCCTACTCGCTAATGGATTTGCTGTACGGCTTGACGAACCCGGACAACTTGAACTGCAGCGTGGATGCGATCGAGAGCGACGACCCGTCCAGGTGTAGCCTGTGCGTGCAGGCGTATCAGCGCTACGACGTGCACGCTCAGGAGAAATACGAGGAGTTCGAGAGCATGACCGAGCGCTACGAGACGGACGCGTACTCGGTGCGAACGTGCATGGATGAGTGTAAGGTAGGGGGGCCGCGAATGGTACAATTTTTATTCGGGTTTTCGTCTGGTCGTCATGGTAACTGACGGTTTCATCGGGGCACTTTTTGGTAGGCAAAAAAGTGCCGGTGATATTGATTTGCTTTTCTAAACCAATGCGCTAATTTGCTGTCTATGCGTAATATACGCTTGATTTCAGGATAAAAGCAGTGCTGCATGTTGTACAGGCCTACCCTGCACCGAGCTTTTTTGTATTTTAGTTCTCTTTGCCTGTTGCATTCAGTGTACAAAAACACAATGTTCTGAATCCAGAGCATCAGGTTGCAGCTGGCCAAGGTTACTGTGTCAGTGCACCAGCAGCTAAAAAGCAGATCTTTTAGTCTGTGTGTGTGTGTGTGTGTGTGTGTGTGTGTGTGTGCGCGCGCGCGCTCTCTCTCTTCCAGCCTGTGCGGAACGGATGTTTTTTTTTTTACAGGCCAGGTGTTCGCTCACATCCGCACCACTCCACGTTTGAGTACATTTCAATAACACTAAATAGGGCACCGGTGCTTCCCCGCGGCTAATCTGCTAGAAGAGCTTCCCCTCCCCGTTTGGCCTTTGTTTGCACATCACTCACTCCGCTCGCGCGCCTGTTAACCGCACATAAAACTCAACATTAAGGATGAACCGCTAACATTGTCACCATCAACAGTGAGGTAAAAACCGAGGCCGAAGATGGCTGCGCTGATAAGGGCAATATTAATGGTCAAACATTTACTGAGAGACGCAGCGCGAGGCGCCTTTTAAATGAAATAGGTAAAGTGCTGAATGAGTGGCTGACGTGTTGCGCTCTGTCACTGGACTATTTGATGAGGAAGAAATTCTTGGGCAAGTATGTGTGTGTGTGTGTGAGAGAGAGAGAGAGACCGGGAGAGGGAGGGGGTCACTGTCCATGGTCCTGAAACTCTGAAATTACCTACAGTAGGCCTATGTGTGATATAATGGAGCGTAAACGTTTAACCTATGTTTACTATCAGCTTGTGATTTAAGACATCATTAGCTTAATGGCAGCAACTTAGCTTAGCCTAATTGTAGGCTATCATCCTGGCTCTAGAAGCAGTGTTGCCTTTTAATGAAAACAAAACGGGCTTT
Organism: Notoglanidium macrostoma; assembly: GCA_030068235.1. Lineage (NCBI taxonomy): Eukaryota > Metazoa > Chordata > Actinopteri > Siluriformes > Auchenoglanididae > Notoglanidium > Notoglanidium macrostoma. Next base: position 8,733,564 of record JAQQZR010000010.1, read on the forward strand.
TTTTTGTATGTTTGAGAGTGTGTGTCCTTGTTGGCATGCTTTGTTTTTTGAGGGGACCAAATGTCCCTACAAGGACAGGAATTTTTGTCTGTTTTGACTTTGTGGGGGCATTTGGCTTTATTAAAAAAAAAAAAACAATAGCCAAAATTTCCTTTCAGCTTAGTTTTAGTTACTGAAGTTTGGGTTAGAGTTCAATGTAGGCATAGCCAATTAAAACTGTTGCCCCAAAGTTGGAAGCACTCAGTTGTCTTTGTGTGATGTAGCCTTAGGATTTCACTTCACTAGAGCTAAGGGGCCCAAACCTGTTCATGTGCACAAATGAGCACCGTAAAGACACGTCTTGCCAAGGTTGGTGTGGAAGAACATGAGTGGCCTGCTGAACACTGTCAATCCATTATCTATACCGTTCATCCGTCAAGGTCGCAGGTGAGCTGGAGCCAATCCATGTACAGCCTGGGCAGTTCGCCAATCTAACACACTCACATTCACACATATGGGCAATTTAGAGTAGGCATTTGACCTAACCTGCATGTCTTTGGACTGTGGGAGGAAACCGGAGAACCCAAAGGAAACCCCCACAGGCGAACACGCAAACTCCAAACAGAAAGGCCCTAGTTAACCAACATTTTTGAACCCAGCACCTTTTAGCTTTGCGGCAACAGCGTTCACCACTGCACCACCATTCAGCCCCCAACTGAACACCTTCAGGATAAATTGGAACAAGGATTGCATGCCAAGCCTTTTCATTTGACATCAGTACATGAGGTCTCTTGTGACTGAATGAGCACAAATCCCAACAGCCATGCTCCAAAATCTAGTGGAAACCTTCCCACAAGAGTGGAGGGTGTTATAACAGCAAAGGGGGGACTGACTGCATATTGATAGCCATGGCATTGGAACAGGATGTTCAACAAGGACGCTACGCTAGTTATGATGAATGAATTATGCTAGTTATGCTCAGTGCCAGCACATACAGCTCCCTGCTAATGAAACATCCATACATGAATATGACAATCTCAAACTTTTGTTCCAACACCATGAGAATAGTTAGGCTGAGGCTAAACTTTACAAGCAGATAGAATCTTAACTCTTGTGTAATGCTATGCCATGTAAAAGGAGTGACATGAAAGCTTGTTGACAAACTGTCATAAATTGGAGGTCAAACCATGATTTTCAATTTTCAAATTCTTCTAGGGCTCACACAATTGTTTTGCCAAGTCATGACATTTTGAAATACCATAATCCATTTAAAAGGACAGTAGCATTCTACTGGAAAAACTTGTCATATTTTATATTATTTCATGACTTGTATTCAGTCCATCATTACTTCAGATTGAAACCAGATTTTAATTGGACCAGTCAGCTACTTTCCAAAAAAGGTGTCTAAAAATGTTAATCAACTTCTTGCATGCAGTCATCTTTGCGTGATACCATTCTGCCTTAATGAACATTTCCTTTCTGTGTCCCACAAAATGTTACTGGTTACATGACCAGCATTGGCACATCATTGTATTTTTTCCCATGGGATGTTGGAAATTATGAGTTTCTTTTTGGTCTCACAAAAAACAAGTACTTGTACTGTACAATTCCTTGTCAGTTAGGCCATACTCTTTTGTACCTTTAGTACACTGTATATCTTTTACCTAGAAAGGTGCAAATGTTCCTTTAAGAATTTATTCTAAAATGTGTGTGTGGTCCAAGTATATACTTTAAATTTTTTTTTAACTATGGTCTGTGTACATTTCTATGGAAATATACAGTATTAAAAAATAAGCACAAGGAAAGGTGCAGTAACAAGGAAAGGTACAAAGTACAAAGGTAATTAAAAGCATCAATGTAGGACATAGATGTTAAAGAGTAACAATCAACATTTTTGAAGATCTTGATATTGACATTGATAGGTAAATACTGCACATAGAGAACACCAAGGTGAGTTTATCAGGGTGAACAGTAGGGATGTTTCTTCTTATCACGTTGTTTCCTCAAGTAATGGCGAAAAAATGCCAAGTTCATTTTCCACACACTTGTACAACCGTTCTGTTGAATGAATTTCAATAGAGTCAGTGATATGGATGACGGTGGCAGGAGTCAATCTGAGCTTCTGGCAGGAAGCTGCAAGAGATAGCCAGTCACAGCTGTGATTAAGCGGACGACAGAGAAAGAGAGCGAGAAAGAGAGATACAGAGAGAATGGGTAATCACTGTGACAGCAGATCAGCCCTCAGGTTGATTTAATCTGCCACTGTCTCAGTTGCATGACTAGCTACTGGCAGGAACTGTCGCTTTGTGTGTTTGTGTGTGTGTGTGTGTGTGTGTGTTTGCTTGCTGTAGCTGGGTGGGGGGTTAAAAATAGGGAACAGACACTTGAACGTACACTCCACCAGGGGCAACTGCTTACAGGGAAAAAAAAAAACCCCTCAGAGATTGTGCAGAGGATACAGACAGACATGTTTTCACTTAATAGTGTGCGATTTTTAGCTAACATCTTGACTTTTAGGGTTTCTCTGACTTTGCTAATACTTTCTTGAAGAGCTCAACATGCATGTTAGGATGCTTTCTGTCCAATGTTTCTTCTGCCTTTGTATCAGATGTCCATGTTTTCTTCTAGTTATCTGATTAATACTGGACAGTTATCCATTCACTTTAAGTAACTGTTTTATTTACATTTACATATGGCATTAGGCAGACACTCTTATCCAGGATACATCCTGATACTGGTTCATCAGGTCACAGACAAATGAAACTTTATTCTGGTCAGGGTCATGATGGATCTGCAGTCCATCTCAGAAACACTAGGAATGGGACATGGATATACACTGTATGGAACTCCAGTCCGTTGCAAGCGACCATGCAAACACTGTCACACACTCATTCTCACCTGTGGGCAATTTATTATATTTAACCCAGCTACTGGCATGTTTTTGGGAAGTGGAAGAACCCTGGAGAACATGAAGGAAATCCATGAGTCTATGGTAATTTTAGGGTGTCAGAAATTTCAGAAGCTATACCAATGTGATTCCAAAAAAAACCCCCAAAACTTAAGGCCCAACCCTTGGCCAGAGCTATAATTTAATAACAGCAAGTCTTTCCATAACTGTGTCCTTACCATGGCATCTTTACCAGTTATTATATAAAGCAGAGAGCAGGTTTTGAAATTCAAGTAGTTTGGAGTGGCAGAAATAAGAAATGCATTTACATTTATTCCGTTGTCAGATGCTTTTATCTAAAGTGACTAACAAATTAGGCCAAATACAATCCAAACGTCTAGCCATTAAAGGTTAACAGTACTGTCAGAGTTTGGATGAATCATATTGGCCCTTGGTATCATAGAAAAATATCCTCAGTTTTGCATAGCAATGCTCTTGCTTAATTCAAAATCCCATTACAGTCCTGCACTACATGACTGAGGCTCACTGAAAAAATCGTTTCCATCTCCATGCTATTTTCCATCTTCAGGACAGGTAAATGCTTTCGACGCCCAATGTTTACTGTGCTTGCAGTCAAACGTTACATCATTTTGTTGAGGTTTCGTATTAAGGCTTTGCAGTAAAAGCCTCAGGCTCATCCAACATACTGGGATGAAGCTATCATGAGACACCGGCACTCAATAATTTAGATAGACCCTGCAAAGCCACATTAACCCAAACCGGCTTGGAATACAGTTTACCCTTGTCTTCTCATATCTAAAGTTTGTTATAGTTATTTCACAGATATTATAGTTTATCATCAGATGTCAAATTCTTAATCTTCATTAGCACAGGTTTCATTAACAAAAAACATTTTTATATATAAAAGCCAATGACAGGTGAAAATGTTGTATGTAAATGTGCTTTCATACCTATTAATCCTAGTCTGAATCAGGGCACAAGTGACCAATTTGGTCCATTTGATGAGGTTTAGTTTCACACTGCATGCAATTACTTTACATAATAAAATGAACCACAAAAAAGCATACAGTTTGGTTGAGGGATGCATACAGTTGAAAACGTAGAACTCATTCATTAGACAGAAATATGGCAATGAAAAAAGCAAACCAAAGCATGAAAAACCAAACGTTAAAATAGAGTGTAATTTTACTTTTTATTAATCAATTCAACAACATCTTGCATTTTTGCCATGCTACAGCTATGTCTGTTGCTATAAAAATGCTGCAACACATAACACATGGCATGTGGGTTTCCTCAGGGTGCTCTGGTTTCCTCCCACAGTCTGAACACATGCAGGTTAGGTCAACTGGCTACTCTAAATTGCCCAGAGGTGTGAATGTGTGTGCATCAGGGCAATGCAGAGACCTTTTGAGGGGCTTTTGCTGAAATTTTAAGAGGGGAACATGGAATAAGCTTAAGCGTAACCTGCCGAACCATAGCAACTGATATTCAAAAAGAATAAATTAAAGAAATGAATTCACCCTTCAGCATATGGATGTTGCTTTTAAGTTACAAATATAAATATTTGTTAGTAAAATTCTTATTTATAAGTGCAAAAAAACAAACAAACCGTTAACCATCTAAATCACCATTTTTTCCCCCTAAAAATGATCAAATTATACCATTTTCATGGTTTAGAATTGCATGCATAGCAACAAATGGAATTTGCTCATCTGTTAGTCTTATAGAAGAGACGTCGTATCTCTAAAGCTTTTTTGCATGTACATGGATAAACTGCTCTGATATGTAATGGGGAACAAGCTGTTGGGCAAGTGAGGTGGCATGCATGGGATGTTTAATGCAACCAGAGAGAATGCCTGTGTTGGCTGGAATTTGTATTAAACTGAAGGAAAATTCAGCAATAGTACTGAATCAGTGACAAACACTAGTGGTGGTATAATCTGATGACTTTTTAATCATTTTAATGATGAACACTGCATCCAGCTTAGCTGGGGTGGGTACGAGAAGGGGTTGTTGTTGGGATACTTGTCTCCCAGTGACTAAATTGAGTTTATAAAAAGCTACTGTGACTTGGACAATGGTTATAAGGACGATGTGTCATAAATGATCTTCGCCTTATTGGATGATATGATAAAACTTCAAAATATTACTGCAGTAATAGCATGGTTATAACTGCTTACTTTACAGTAATAAAGTGTACTAGTTGTCGTAAAGTAACAGATATGGGTGTTGGTGTTGTGATATTGTAGCACTTAAAATAATGGTTGTAGTAATGATTGTATTCACTTGTGACAATAAGTCTAGTTTAAAAAATGCGCTAAAGCATTAACTGAACCAAAAATCTTATTGTCGATACTAATACATACAGTAAGTATTACAATCAATACTGTCTAAGTCCAACATTAGAAGCCTATATAAAACTTTTGTTTCTTAAAACCCAACTACATGGTTTGTTTTGTAAAAAAAAAAAAAACACGGTGGGTGACAGCTTGTTCAAAGATTATTCTGAGGCAGTTTAGCCATCAAATAAGCCTTGACAATGCACAGAAAAATTGCAGAATAACATAAAAAAAGTTATTTAATGACTGTTAAAATACAGGCCTACGAAAGGAAAACTGTTCAAGTACCGCTTTCCCATAGGGTCAAATGCCTTTTCAGTGATTCTTTACATAATATTGAGATTAAACTACTTCAGTGTCGCAAACAGTGTGTCCTTAATGTGTCCTACAAATTAACTGTTTTTAACATTAAATAAGTCAGTTTTATTATAATAAAGTTTATTTATTAATTCCTACTAAGCTGTTTACATTGCAAATGAATATTAGATTAATATTCCTGTTTACACGCATGCATCTCTAGTTGACCTCATCTGCATGTCTTTGGAGTGTGGAAGGGAACCGACACATGCACGGGGAGAACGTGCAAACTCCACACAGAAAGGCATCCTGGGTGATCCAGGGATCGAACACAGGACCTTCTTGCTGTGAGGCGCCCGCCACACCACCGTGCCGCCCTATCAGCGTATCTTAATCTGAAAATGCTAAATTCGGAATAAGGCTAAATTCGGGATCTTTAAAAGGAGTGTGCTGTTTACATGACTAGTATCAAATTCCAAATATTGTCATATTCAGAGTAATATTGGAATATTAATGTGCATCTAGATGTACTGTTAGATTGCTAGTATCTGGCAACTGTGACACTGATATAGGCTAATTCAGTGATATTGACAGTCATTGCACTGTTGCACCTTTATATTATTAGGATGCATTGCAAAGAAATGATTAGTGGGCTTTACTTTGAGTAAACATACTTGAACACTATATAACATTTTCTCATCAAGCATTTTGTAAATGTCTCCGAAATATCTCATTAAGCGGAAATATTTGACAACTATGAAATAGTGATTGTCTTTGATTGTCCTATAATGGACTTTGCAGGTTTTGTAAATATGCCCTTGAATTACAATAGCTGTAGCCATAGGCAAGTGTCACACACCTACCCGTGTGTCTGCGCATGATACACAGCTGGTGCGGTGTTTTTATTTTTTTTAACATGAAGAAGCCATACATGGTTTCCAGTGTCTAGATAAGCTCATGCCAACCAGCCATTACCCCCTTTGTTACAGGCTGACATGCTGATGGGATGTGCAGGAGGGGGTGGGCCATCTCACAGTCCTCCACCTCCTTCATTAAGACAAAGCTACAGACTCGCTCATGACGAGGAGGAGCTCTGTGCCATGGCTGAGGCTTGGGTCAGGTCTCTGTGGCAGCATTAAAATGCAGAGCGTGTTTGCTCATTCATAAAAAAAAAGACAAATAAAAACAAAAAAACACCGCCATGGGCTGAGCAGCCTTCCGGTGAGGAACACACCGGCACACCAAGGTCAATATCCCAGAGCCTGACTGCTGCTGCAGAGAGGATCTGCAACAAACACGTACACATACAGACACGCTCAGATGTCAGCGGAGACAGGTCGACACACTTACTTACAGCGGTGCAGAAACACATGAGCCCTGCCACATGCATTATTTACTGTCGAAGCCAGACATGAAGCAGTATGTCAAGGCAACTTGACATATCTTTCACCCTTAACCACCTTGATTTGACATAAAACATAAAGTGACCCCTGCTATTGAGTGCAAGTAGCTTTATTTCATTAGCCGAAGATGAAGGTCGACACGCCGTGGTATGGGATAGTATTTCCTTCGAGAGCGTGTCACCAAGGAGACAGTACAGCCTGGCCCGCATTATGACATTAAGGCCTAAATGTTTCCCCACATGACTGAAATTATAGCACCTCTCTTTAAATTTGATGAATAAACAAAGGAAAAGCATTCATTGATGATTGCTTCATTTTCTTAGCCCTATGATAATCATCAGTAAAATTTTGCGCAGGCATTGTTCGTAATGCTACATGGCATCGACATGCATAAGCCCTGCATGACAGTCGAGAAACCTGCATGAACATCTTTAAAGATGCATTCCTGTAGGCATTAGCATCTCGTTCATTTGAACACCACGTTGAGCCAGCTGACATTTTTGCTAACATGAAATTGACACTTTCCGGGCTTACGTTAGAACGTTTATAAAAAGCTGACAAATAAGTGTACGCATGTACATAATGATAATATTGTGAGACATCTTGCCAACTTTACAGCAAAAATTACAGCAAAGGTAAGCACTTCATAAAACTGCTATCAACATAGCAACAGCTTCTGTACATATAAGACTTTGACAAAGTGAAGGTTTTAGAAATGACCAATACACCTATGGAGCTGTCTATCATGCCAGAAGTGTGTTCAAATGATCTAACAAGGGCAAACATTCACTAAAAACAGTTTTTCATTTGCTTTGAGTTCAGTGTGAATGTTTATGAACGCACACGAACCGTATGAGCAGGTAAGTCTCGGCAAACAGACATGGACCCTGGACGTAAGGCTGATTTATACTTCTGCATCGAACCTGCGCGGTAGGTACTGTACAGTGTCGACGGTGAAGCATTTATACTTGCATGTACGGTGCATGTATTTTTTTTTTTTTTGCTATAAACCGCTCTGCTGGTGAAGTTATTGTTAGGGGTAGCAGGGAAATCCTGGTGTCAAAATGACGCTGAGGAATCCCTGATTCGTATTATATCACGGAATCCTCATTTGAATATTCTAAAAATAAGATTCTGATGGAATTTTCCGAGGCCTTCGTTGTAAACAAACCCGCACTGTTGCTTTGTTGACATATAGACATGGTACAGTAATAAACCTTGTATCAAATTGGAGCTTTCTGAACCAGGAATCTGAAAACATGCAAATTCAAATCACCCAAAATACAACTTAATACCTGATTTGATGTAACGGGTCACATTTATATTAACACAACATCATGACTTCCGCAGAGAAGAATGAGCAGCTGGAAGTGCATAGTAGGAAATCAAGCAAACCAGTCAAAGTTGCCATGATGTGTACTTAAATTAACGGAGAGGTGGTCATCAGGCTACAGCGTAGGGCGCATGGCTATGCCGTAGCCATACGGTGTAGAATTGATGCAGAAGAATAAATTGGCCTTAAGGGACATGCGTGCTTGGGCACGCGGATGGGCTTTATCCCAGAAAATCTGATTTGAAACACAAGTGTTACAATAATTCAAGTGGTTAAATTGTCTAATTGTCATTTATGTTGATATGTTTTCTGAAAGCCTCTTTTGTGTATGCTATCATTATCAATCGTCAGTGTCACCTAAGCGAATGTATTGCTCTCTGCCACCATTAGTTTAGGCTAACACGCATGCATCACCTATAGCTACAGCATTTCATTCTAAATGTTAAAAAAAAAACCTTACTTCTGGAATGTTCGCTTCAGTGTTCCCGAATTTGAACGCATCTCAGATTTATATGGTGTATATGACTTATAGAATTGGCCAGGTTGTATTGAAGCTGTTCTGGCAGTTCATGATGGCCTAACACCTCAGGAAGACACTTCATGTTGGTTTTTCTTTAATTTGTCAGCTGTCTGTAGGTGTTATGGCAACTTGACATCAAAACTGACAAATGCGGTTTTTATGACAGCTGAAGCCTATTGGTATAAGACTCATGTTTATGAAGGTTTGCTGTTCATCTGGAAAGGCTTAGGTAGACCTTTGAACACAGCTCTATGGAAAATAACAGCAGGAATATTTCTAATAGATCATTCCGTATCGTGGCTTGCTTACGAAGATTGCTGAGACTACGTCAAGCTCAAAATAAGATATAGAATAACCTTGAATCGTGTCCCATCCAGTGTGTTTATGCGGTGTTCCTAGGACAGGCTCCAGTGACTCTGCCCAGCATAAAGTATTTAATGAAGGTAAAGATTCTTCTCAATTTTATAGTCCACTCTTCTGCGGTGTAGTGGACAGAGTGTGCTTTTTGGATTTATTGGGTAGGTTCACTATTTTGAGCTTGATCATTAACACTCGGTGCACATGATATCAGACAGGCGGCACACATACATCCCTCCCCGTCCTCTTTGCAACACCTCCATTCTTAGCTCAAGGCAATCAGAGAGACACCAGCTAGCTGTACTTACAGGCAGGCAGTGATTGTGTGCTCCTTCTCTATGTGGAGCACAAACCCTTAAACCCTGGTAAGCCTGTGCATTAAAACAGGCTTGGGTACAGAAAATTAATCAGCCACGGTGAGTTTGACGTCAGTCTTAAGTCAGCTTCTCCCGCAGCCAACAAAGGGGCAGGACACACCAGGGTTTAACAGTCAAGTTTGCCGTGAATCCCACCCTGTGTGAATGACATACCTTGTTTTGTTGTTTTGAGATTTTGGCAGATTAGAGTGTTTAAAATGTTCTGACCGTATGACATGCTCAAAATCCAACTAATGCTTTAATTCCTACAGGGAAGGTAATGCACCGAAATGTTTAAAACTCCATCTACTCTGATCTGAGACAAGGAAATAAGCAATGTTCAAACGAAGGAAAAGTTCTAAAGATGAGTTGTAAGACATTTGAAGGAATTTTCTGGAACAAAAAGGATATGCGAACCGAATGACATTCAAGAGCATATATAGATTATAACCTAAATAGAAAAGATCACAACTGTAATACAGAGTACATTGGCATTACATCAGGTTGAATAACCACAAGTAAGGCGTATTTAAATTTAAATTATTGAAAGAGTTTAGATATATTTAAGTAAAAATATCATTTTAATTCTTAAAAGCCAACTTAGGAAGGGGTAAAAGAATAATAGAAGGTGGTGAAAACGATCACCGCATCCTGACTGTACAATTGAGTCTCAGATGTACAGATCTTCTAGGAAAATGTGAAAAGGACATTTTTAACCAAATAATGTGCCTAATATTTAACATCATTTCCTGCATTACAAGCTCGTAGTGCAGCTTTTATGTCGACCGATATTTCGCTAGCTGCCAGGCATTCAGCAGGAGACTCACTTCTTGGGTAAAGAAAGATTTCACACCTTACATTCATTCCACACTGTTTAACAAGGTTACTCATATTCCTAACCGCACACTCATCCAACCACGGCATAGCTATGGGCAAATACAGCACTGAAGAGCTGACTTGCAAATCTGTTGCATATGTATGTGAGCCATGTGTAGTGAAACACTTTCTTATGAAAACAGTTTGAAAAATGGAAAATATGCAGAAAATATGGAAAATATTGCAAACCAATTTGATGTGGGATACAAATGATATCAGACTTACACCAAATCTGGCAAAGTATTTCTGAGAGTTTGCAATTTAAAATAGCGTTACAACGGGAACAACAGAGTGCGACAGCATTTTCACTGCTGAAGCTTCATTGTAATTTATGGCTATTTTATTACCAGTAAGCTACTAAAAATTTCAAGCTAAAACTATGCGACTGTGCTTGCTTCAACATGCTGAAATGTTTCAGGAGGAGAAAACCTGGAATTTAGTTTCATTTCACATCTAATTATAATTCAATTCGCATTAGCATGCAATGTATTCTACCTAACTTGAACTAAACAAGTGACTCTTTAATAACACTGAATAACGCAGAGGTATTTGACTATACTCTACAACATAAAGGTCAAGTTACATAAAATTCCTTCCTTACAAAAGTTTGGATTAGCAAACAACATGACTGAATATGACAACTTAACCGTTCATAGCTGCTTATGCTTTTTTTTTTTTTTTCATTATGGTGCTTCACGTTAACAGGCTCTGAACAGATCCAAAAGAAATGAGACATTTATTTTGAATTTGACACATGGCGAATAAGCACTTACTACTCTGTCGGTTCTTCTTTCAACACTCTGTCTTTTTTTTTTTGGTCCACATTTTTGTCATCGTCTCACCAAACAGACTAGCGTACCAAATTAAATAACTAAATAAACTTGACAGAAATCTGTGAAATCTCTCTCCCTTCTGACCAATGTCTCTAGCCCTATAGCAAATCTCTGGTCCCATGAGCTGCCTTCGGTTAAACGATTAACATAAATGCATGTGATTGACCGAAACAAGTGGATCTGCTACAGAATGCAGCTGGTTCATGTTTAGAAATCTAAAGCTGCTGGAGTATGTTCAGTTTCTTCTCACATCTTTAACTGCTCTGCTACAGTATTTTTTCAAGTGCCTGGTTTAATTGGCTGCAATAATTTGCTGGGTCCACATCAGGAATGCGGTCTATTAGGTCCCTTGTACGTCAAATGTACGTAGGCGTTACCACAAGGCAGGTAAACACAGCTGAATCTCAGTCGCACAGTTCTTCAGGAAAAGCCAGACACCTTTAATGGAAGTGACTAAAATGTCTCAGATTTATTGTTGATTTTGCAATATGGGAATCCTTTTTGCTGTAAAACAAAATTAGCCGCCTTGGTTCTTTTTGGTCTCGTGTGCAATAAGTAACATGAAGCCAGAGTTAGAGTGTGTGGTAGAGAGATATGAGAGAGAGAGAGAGAGTGCAGGAAGCATAGCTTGAGCTACGGCTAATTCACCTGTCTATAACATGTCCGGTAAGAGGTGTTAATGATGGTAATCACATCCCCAGTGGCGATGATGGTCGGTTTGGCCCTACCGCACACCATCATAACGAAGCTACTCGCTGAGATGAATACTGCAGGACTCTGTGGTGTAGGAAACGACTTCTCTCATCAAGGTGGGTAATTTCATCCCAGCCCACAGGAATCAAATATGTTATTAGTATGACTGAGAAGCTACAGTGCTAGCTGGAAGGAACACTGGAGGACAACCTTGTCGCTTAAGCAACCACTGAAACAGCCTTGTTGACTACCAAATCATATTACATTACAGAAATAGTTGTTTCATTTTTTGCCCTTTGATAAAAGCAAATTGCATCAGATCATAATGCTTTCTAGGAAGGACGTAGATTTTATTTTAAGTTGCCGTATCTCTGTACTCTGCACTTGGGCTTGGGCAGACACATGAAAAGTGTACTTCTCAGACATGCTTAGTTTCTTAGGCATAGATTTATTTTGAAAATTAAATCTCTGGTGAATTTTATATCAGACAGTGTGTCAGAATATATGATGAAGATCCACTATCGATAGATCTGTGACTATAGAAAATGACTTAGCTGTGCTTGTGTCATCAGTCAGGGAGATCCAGGGACAGGCAGAAAATGGGGTATTAAAAAAATCTTCAAATTTGCCTTAATAGGATAAGGTTATTTTGCATCCATTAGCATGTTTTAGCTACGTTTCATCATTACCACTACTATATGTTTAGCCGTCTCGTGAGTTTTAAGTTATTCTGTGAGATGCTGTCACTTAACCTTTACAGGGTTTGGCAGGTGCGCTCATTCAGAGTGACTTACATTTTTATCTCATATATGTATACAACTGAGTATTTAAGGGTTAAGGGCCTTGCTCAAGGACACAGCAGGGGCAGCTCGGCAGTGCCGGGATTTGCACTCATACCCTTCCTATTACTAGGTCAGCGTCTTAACCCCTGAGCTATCATTGCACATAAAACTGCTTATAGAACTAGTGGGTCACAAAAACATTTTTTAACACTGTGTGATTTTTATCTGCAACAGTATCATCAATCAAAAATCATACAGTATAAAACTGGTGTTTTCCCCTCATTTCCAACTAATTTAGTGTTGGCCAATTCCATCGCACCAGCCAGCTCTCCTCTATCATAGCATCATATAACAGCTACTAGTCAGGGAGGGTGAAGGCTAACACGTGCTTCCTTTGAGATACAGTATTTGAATCCAGCCAACTGGATCGTGCTCATGCAGTGCTGCAGAGCGGCATAAAAGGAGGAAAGTGCTATCTACCCTATTCTGCATTCCTGAGATCATAGACACCCACAGTTGGCACGTCTTGCAGTGATTGACAGGGGAGAGAGAGTATGAAGAGACCACAGGCAAGTTTGTTCTCTTGGACTCTTGGCCATGGATGTCTGTGGCATCTTCCGGATTGGAGTTTACGAGTGCTAAAATTTTGAGTCATTTTGAACTCCGTTATAACTCTTAAAAATCTTCTTTCAGTTTCCACAGAAGACATGAATACCCAGCAGCAGCCAAACCAAAGTCTCAGCCTGTTCCAATAGCTACATTGTCCAAGCTACTTAATTTGAGCCACACTTTCCAAACCAATGCATACAGTCAAACTCATATATTAAATATTATAATAAAAATGGATTAACTTAAGATTTAATTTACTCAAATAGAAGCGACAGATAGTAACAGACCAGTTTTTCCAATTAAACACAAATTTAATTATAGGGGTCCTGTAACTGGCCAATGTTACAGCTAGCTAGTTAAAAAGTAGGTCCATGGATGCTATATTATAACTAGACTTTGTACTAGGTAATAGATAGCTAAGATAAAAAGATGGATGAATTTGGAAAGCTAAGATGGAAAGTTTGGAAAAACAAAGCATAGAAATGAAATGAGGGATTTCAGTCAGTCTTCTGGCTACTTAATTTTCTTTCCCTGTTTGGGCGACAACAACGTTCACACCAGCACAAACACTTAAAATGCCCAGCTAGACATTACTGCTAATACGAAAGATTTGTTATAGTTTTGAGATTTTTACATGAGTGTCCCAATTCTTCAGATGCAGGAAAACACAGGCTATTTATACCACTGATTCATTGATTGTTTTTGGCCCACCTAATTTGTGGCTGCTCTCCAGGGAACCACGGATAAGATCAATGGAAGATCAGTTCGGTAATGTCTGTGTTTCGTTGTGGAGCAGATCACACATCTGGCCATTAGTTTGCTTTGAACTTAGACATATGAGAGAGACACCAGGTGTATATTGTAACACCTGTGCTTCGTAACACTGCAAATATATTTTTATAAAATGTAATACTTTAGTACTGTATTTTACTAATACAGTAAAATACTAAATGTAGTATATATTAAATGTTCCTGATCATTTTACAGATAATTTACTGGCAGCATTTACGATTATTACTTGTAAATATAATTCCGTATAAACTTAAATATACAGTTTAAAATAAATTACAATATACTACATTTGGCTGACATTTTTATCCAGAGACACTCACAGTAGAGGCAGGTTGAAAGTTAAGGACCCAACCTGGTAGCTCGTTTAAAGTTTAAAGTCTAAAGCCTTATCCAATAGCTAGCGCTAATTTAACCACCTCTTCCTTTGTTTTAACTCACACTAATATATATCTGACTATGTGTTTTCGTATATTTTACTGTAAACCAACGCACTACACTAATTTCAAAGTTGGTTACATGATAATTGTCCGTTATAATAAAACACTTGTTGGATTTAAATTAAATACTGTAAATTTACAGATTTATTTTTTTTTACAGTGTTTAAGATTGTGTATGATGGCCAAGTAGATATGGAGAACGAAGACTGAATGGAGACCGAATTCTTGCACAGTATCAAAACCTCCACCATAATATTCTCTGTGACATATCAACCTTAAAATATATTTCTGAGTCATTTAAGAGTTTGAATCCGTCATTCACATGACTCCATAGCACTCTGGTCCAGAGGGACAATTGCTCATAGGGTTTTTGACTGTCATCCAGACGCTTACAGCGAGGCACCCCCTATCGTGGCTCGTATGGCACAGTGGAGCAATGTTTTATGCCCCCCACTGGCACAGTGGGAGCGACTGACACTCGCTCTTCCCCCTTCTTTCCTCCTGAGGTTTATTTTGTGCGAAAGCCTGGGGCTTTACACTGTACACTGTAAAATCCCAGAGATTTACATCATCTGCAAGTATGCAGTCAGTGGCACTGTTCTTTTCTACATTCATTTTTGTGTTTGAATTTTGCACGAGATAAGGGTGAGATCATTTCACGGAATTCTAGTATAAAGTACTTGCAGTAATAGCAAAATACTCTAACAGATTGTAAATCTATTTTCATGAATTGTCCTAATTCGTAATCCTTGCTTTCTGATCAGAGCACAAAAATACCAGCATTTGTAGTATCTGAAGAAAACACTGTTCCATCAAAGCCAAGCGACCTCTCATCCTTTCCTATTCAACCAGCTGGAGCACGTTCAAGGTGCACAATGTTCCCTCAGGTGCCCTTCATTGTCATCCCCCCAAAAAAACTCTCTAGAGATGCACCAGATGTGCTTTTGTGTGGATTTGGAAGTGCAGGACATGTTTTGGCTCATCTGAACTCATGCAAGGACCAAGAACTTCAGTCTAGTGATTAGAAGCCTGTGTAATCCAATGCAGCTGAGCAAGACTTATCCACTACTGCACAAATCCTCAGTGATAAGATAGCGCAGCAGCAATACAATAGACTTGTTTTGTGTTGCTGCTTTTGAAAAAAGAAGATGATCTTTGTGAAAAGAGAGACTCTTGACTGCCAAGGATTTTTCCCGCAACATGTTGATTTGGTGAACTAAGTCAAAATGCAAGAATGTGTCACTAGCATCATAAAGTGATCAAAGATGAAATGGATGAAAGCGTTCTTTCTTTCCAAATGATCCTTTTAAGGATGATGTTAATAATGTTATGTTTATTGGTGTTAAATCAGGGTTGGTAGGTAAGTTTGGTGATAGGGCTGTTTTTTCAGAGATGTTACTTAGTGGTCCGGTGTTGCTCTTTGAGTTGCTTGCACAGTGTACCATTTTATAGGATTCAAGCACTCATCATCATATGTGACCCTGTTTATACTTGGTTATTTCATTGATCCTGAGAATAAGGAATCAATATGGATAAAGAATATTCATATAAAAACTAAAGTATAAATGCACTCTGAGCCAATGAGGCAATGTAGTGGTTATTTTTAGTTTTATTTTTTAAGAAAGTGTGGCTACAAATTAATATACAGAGTGTCCAAAAAGTCTGGATCCATAGGGAATTATTAATTTTAATACAGATTTAATAATAATAATAATAATAATAATAATAATTATTATTATTATTATTATTATTATTAACAAATTGTCAGCCTTGGACTTCGCGACACTTGTGTACACGCCGAATATAACTTAACGTTGAACATTTCTTATCCTCATCAGACCTACCTCGTTGTCCTTACATGAGGACATCATGTTTACTTCCAACTACATTGTGTGTATATCTTTGTAAGATCCTCATATGAGGACCATTGGGTATTACGCTTTTGCCAAACTTCTTCCTGTCTGAAGACATTGATCAAGTTCAATAGTTATCAGTTGCTAAGAAACAGAGTGAGGAGAAATTACAACGCACACAACATTAGAGTCTGGGTCTCAAGAGGCTACTGTATCAGAGCTGATGTTGTTACATGCAGAGATGATTTCCCCTTGAATTTCATATAAGGGAAAATGTCTATGGATTCAGACTTTTGTGAGACCCTGGATTAATGTTTCTCAAGATCTATCTTGTAGCAACTATTGTATTATAAAAATGAGTGAGACAGGGAGATCAATTCGACACAGGAATAAAGTTAGCCCTTTCATTGGGAGACCATCAGGTTGAATCCTGATGATGCCACAGAGATTGGACTGGGAGTCAAGAGAGTGAACTTGACCGTGTTGTCAGGGTGGCAGGGAGAGAACAGGCATTTTGATATGAATATACAATTAACCCATTTCACCTTAAACAGGCACTGAAAGTGAAGAACACAGCATTTTACACTGTGTTCTTAAGTTACACAATTTGTGTCCATGACAATAATTATATTTCAGATATTTCAGTCTTTGGTGACAAAATGTTAACTCATTGCCTTAAGACATTCTGTGCCCAGGACAAATTTAAAACAGATTTAAAATGAACAAAATCAAACCATTTCAGGAAGAATAAGAACCAATTTATCCAGATGTTATACACAAAAGCATACACACATGCCACAACCAGACCTGTACACAAAAGCTCATGCCATAATGCTTATGTAGTCCATGAGTGGTGAAGGAAACGGCACATAAAATTACAATATTTGATTATTCATTGCATAAAACAACTGAACAACACAGGAAGTCGGCGGTCGGATGTTAGGAGCCGATTTGCATATTAGTAATCCTTATATTAATCACTTTTTAATCTGACTTCTGTCTAACCTGAGACGTATTTTACTATGATGAATTACATACCATTAAAATTTTATCGGGATACAGCCAAGTTCAGAAGAAGCATTAAATGAGAATGTGTAAACAGTCTATGTTCCCAAACAAGGAATTTTTTCATACAGTTAAAAGCTTTAACCACAATGGGCTGTTAGTATGGTTTAACTTGAAAGTAAAGTTTGTAAGATTAATGTGTGTTTTTACTTAAGTGAAAGCATTTTCACATACAGAAATGAATCAGATGCAGTTTATAGTAGTGTTGTAGTGAGTAATGAACAGTGTTTACTCCTACACACCATATTACACTCTAAGAAAAAAGGGTTCCTTAAGGGTTCTTTGGATCGTTATGGTTCTATAGCTTTCTAATGGGTTTTGCTTGGAAGAGTTTTGGGTTCCCTGGGTCACCCCGGGTGCCTTTCTGTGCGGAGTTTGCATGTTTTCCCTGTGCATGCGTGGGTTTCCTCCGGGTGCTCCGGTTTCCTCCCACAGTCCAAAGACATGTAGATTAAGTCAACTGGCTACTCTAAATTGCCCATAGGTGTGAATGAGAGCGTGTGAGGTTTGTTTGTGTTGGCCCTGCGGTGGACTGGTGACGTGCCCAGGGTGTACCCCGCCTCTGGCCTGAAGATGCTGGGATTGGCTCCAGCTTCCCCGCGACCCAGATGGATAAAGCGGTATAGATAATGGATGGATGGATGGATGGATGGATGGAGTTTTGGGTTCTACATAGAAATTTGAAGGATTCTTCCAAGGGCACAAACTCTTTAAGGAAAGTTTTTGAGTTCCTTTTGGAACATATTGAGTGTAGTTCTGATCATTTGTATCATATTGTGCTATTATACTGTATAACACATCATGAGGAAGCACTGTATATAAACTCTATGATAGCCTCTTCCATTTTGGATCTGCTGACCCATAATGGATTGCCCGAAAAAATTCATAGCTGTTTGGCTATTGGTTTATGGAATACTGTGCATCCGGAAAGTATTCACAGCGCATCACTTTTTCCACATTTTGTTATGTTACAGCCTTATTCCGTTTTCATCCAGGATGTCTCTGTACATTGCTGCAGTCATCTTTCCCTTTATCCTGACTAGTCACCCTGTTCCTGCTGCTGAAAAACATCCCCAAAGCATGATGCTGCCACCACCATGCTTCACTGTAGGGATGGTATTGGCCTGG
>JAQQZR010000010.1:8752223-8765237 GCA_030068235.1 Notoglanidium macrostoma
CCAATCAACTGAATTTACCACAGGTGGACTCCAATTAAGCTGCAGAAACATCTCAAGGATGATCAGTGGAAACAGGACGAACATTTTATTTTTAATAAATTTGCAAAAATCTCAAGTAAACTTTTTTCATGTTGTCATTATGGGGCATTGTGTGTAGAATTCTGAGGGAAAAAATGAATTTAATCCATTTTGGAATAAGGCTGTAACATAACAAAATGCGGAAAAAGTGATGCGCTGCGAATACTTTACGGATTCACTGTAAACCCATGTGTCAATGCTAATGTGAAATGTGGAATTCGGTCGTACTGAATGTATGGGATGCTAATTGCTTCACGCAATTGGAATGCAAAATAATATTCCTTCATCACCAAGATGATATTATGATCTGTATTAGGCCAGTGGGCTGCTCTCTGCTGTCATCTATTAAAATCTCTTGCCACTATTCTTGAATAGCCCTTGAAGTTAAGAATAAAAAGTCGCTCAAAAAAAGAAAAGAAAAAAAAAGACTCCAACTCCTTTTAGTTTTATAAAAGGTAGAAAACAAGTTGATTGAATATTTTACAGACATACAATAAACCTATCTGGTGATAAGCAGTGATGATTGATTAAAGTGGCGAATTTATGACCTTTAATTCTAGTGTTTGTCCTAATACATTTGCAACACCTTGCTCGATTGCATGCATCAGTACTGTAGTTATTTTTGGCAAGCCATTTCCTTCAATTCTAACCGGCATCACTTTGATACTTTCTCCTCCATTGTGTTCAGCCATTAGTCCTCATGCAGGAGTTGTTTATTGCATCTCCTGCATGAGGAGACAGTCAGCTTTGCGTCAGACAAACCAACAGAAGATTGGCTCATGTTTCTTGATTCTAACTATCAGAGTCAGGTTTTTTTTTTATTACTGATTTCTTACTGAAATGAATAAGAAGTAAATAGATAGGTAAGTAGGAGAAATAAATAAGTAGATACAGTAGGCAGACGGAGGCAAGGCCAAGAGAGGTCTCACTGATTCATAAGACCATCACTTCAATTCAACTCAGTGTGAGTGTGTATGAAGTGAAGAGAAAGAGAACTCTAGAAAGATGAAATCCTGTAGACTTCAAAAGCCCTTGCTTTCGCCATGCTTCTGGATAGGAATCACTATTTTCCTCTCTTCTAGGTTCACCTTCCCCTAATATCATTCTTGCTGCATTATAGCATCACAAATTGGCTTTTGAGCAATTTATAAGGGACCTTGTTCATTGGAAAAGAATAGGAGTTACACTGTTAATATATATATATATATATATTGCAAAACAACGGTGCAAAGTATGGGAGCAAACGGACCCAGATAAACCATCAAACATTACAGTAATTAACTGTCCGAAAATCCTAAATTGCTTGCATGTTACAGTTATAGTATTAAGTTGTTAATGAATTATTATAGTAAAAAAAGCAGAAAAGTGAGATTATTACTGTTATAGTAATTTGCTCTATAAAAATAATATAACGATAATGTAATCAATATGATTTTCTTATTTTGTACTATTTGACAGAGTGATCAGCTCTGTCGCCTCGCAGCAAGAAGGTTCTGGGTTTGAACCTGCCAGCCAACTGGGGCCTTTCTGTGTGTAGTTTGCATGTTCTACCTGTGACTGTGTGTGTTTCCTCCCAAAGACATGCAGATTAGGTTAACTGGCTACTCTAACTTGCACTCTGATTGGTGTGAATGGTTGTTTATCCCTCTGATAGATTGGCGACCCTGCCTCTTGCCCGAAGTCCGGTGCAATTGGCTCCAGCTTCCTCTGCAACTTTTAAAGGATAAGCAGCATAGATGATGGATGGATTATTTGATGATGTTTTAAAGCAGGTATGTCTCTAGTACTAGCTAGACAAATTTAACAACCAGTTAGCACTCAATAAAAAAAGTTATTGTAGTTAGTTACTTAAGGCAGTGATAGTGAACTAAATAGCTTAGAAACACCAACTAGGCTTTTCTATTTTTTCTATGCTCTGTTAAAAGGGTTTAAATATTTAGACTTATTCAGATTAGTCTGTAAAATAAACATTATACGTAGTGTGTATTATAATTTTACTACCATAAATTATTTTGTTTAAAAGCAGTGAAAATAATTCATTTTTTTTCTTGTGAATGTACAAATTTAACAGTTTATGATTGGCTGGAGCCAGTGTTTATGGTGCTGGGGAAATTGAATCAGGAAGGTCTGGTTCTGCTAAAGCGGAGCAGGGTATTGCCCTGATTGATGGATTGATATGGGGATCACAGTACACAGGAGAGAGCAGGGAATCTGCCTGCTGCATAGAGAAAATCCCATTTCTTCATTTTAGATGTAAATGGAGGAAATGTATTCTGTGCAACTGTGCCATGTATCAACTCTGTATTTTTTTTTTTTTTGTAAAGGAAGAAAGTCTTAGCATGACATAACAGATATGATAAGTCTGAGTGATTCTGCATTGGTCATGACGCCATCTCGGATAGAAAGTGAGTGATGAGTCAAACTTACCAGTCTCATGTGGCTCATAATCTGGCATGGAACCTGTCTGTGGAAATAAATTAAATTAGCAAGAACCTAAATTAATTATGCCTGAAAGAAAATAAATATACAGTTTGATGTTATTGATTTTTTTTTTTTGACTGACAATCTTCAGGATGTCAACATATTGAGTCTTAATTAATTTTAAGTAAGTGCTTTAGTCATAAGGTCTTAAATCATGATTTTAAAATGCTTGGAAATTCAGGCTTATAGAACGTTATGTTCACATGTCTGTAAATTTGCTGTAATCTATCTGTAACAGTACACATACTGGTCACTTTAATAGGAACACCTGTACATTTATGCAATTATCCAGTTAGCTAATCACGTGGTAGCAGCACTGTGCATAAAATCATTGATTTTATGATCATTGATTAATCTTTACAATCAAACATCAGAATACTAAGAATGCAGCATTAGTGACTTTGAGCATGGCGGAGAGGTGGTTTGAGTATTTAGTAACTGCTGATCTCCTGGGATGTTCACAGTCTCTAGGGTTTACCCAACATGGTGCGAAAACCAAAAAACATCCATTAATGGCTTATTAATAAGAGAGGTCAGAGAAGAATAACCAAAGTAGCTCAAGGTGATAGGAAGGCTACTATAGCTCAAATAGCCACGCTTTACAACCATGGGGAGCAGAAAAACATCTCGGAATGCACAACATGTCAGCCAAGAACAGACGTCTTAAGGCAGGTATCCATACAGTGTTTTTTTTCCTGGCAGAAAAGTCCTGGAAGGGCGCTGGGGAGCGCTCCATTCCAGCGCTTCGTCAAGAAAGCACTGCCATGCTGCACGTCAGTTTTGTTTCCGTGTGAACTGGATCTTGACAACATATCACCACAACCTCTGTAGGATTGGTTGCCTGAAAAGGAGCCGCCGTACGATTGGTTGCCTGAAAAGGAGCGACAGTGACGGCACCAGTGCCTTTCTGAAAAGTTAAGAGATAGAAGTACTCGGAAGATGGAGTGCTCTGAAAAAAGGAGCAGGGTGCAGCGCTTTTTCTCTAGGTGGCTGTATATGCTCTTTCCTCGTTGGGAACAATTGCAAAAAATGCTGGAATCCATCAACGTAGTATTGCAGTGTATTGTAATATGACATTGTGCTCATAGATTTCCATTCAGAGCCCTATATCAGCCAGTATAAGATATTCACTTATTAAAAACGATTGAATTGTTCATTTCAGTGGCCTGTAAGTTCAAAACAGATTAACCAAAGGAAAAACGCAGCAGCAAATTGGGAAACACAACAGCCAATCAGCAAACACCACAACAAAACCACTACAACAAATAAAAAAAACACATCAACTCGAGTTCTGAGCATCAGCTACTTGTTGATGGTTTGAACATGGACTATCGTAAAGAAAGCTTTCAGCTCTGGTTTTTCCATCGTGTCTCAGACTGTAGCCAATCCACAACAAGCATGTAGTGCTCAATAAGGACAAAACCTTTTAGTTTTCACTTAATGTTGTAGTGTTTATGAATTTGCTGTGATGTTTCCATGTTCGTTGTGTTTTTTGGCTTTGCTGTCATCTTTCCCAGTTTGCTGCTGTTTTTTTTTTTTCTCTGTTGTTCCCAAATCTGCTTTTGTGTTTGTTTCCTGTTTTGTTGTGTTTACAAATTTTCTGCTGTGTTTTTTGGCTTTATTGTCTTTTTTTTTTTTTTGGTCTTGTTTCTGTATTTGCTGTCATGTTCTTGGTTTTGCTGTTGTGTTTACAAATTTGCTGCTGTGTTTTGGGATTTGCTGTGCTGTTACGTTTCTGAATTTAATATCATGTCTTACGGTCGTGTTGTTTTTTTCCCGTTGTGTTCCCGACCTGCTTTTGCGTTTTCTGCGTTGCTGTCATGTTTTTGATTTTGGTGTGTTTTCTGATTTGCGGTTTGTGTTTGTCCGTGTACGTACAGGTCATTGTAGTTAATAGCACTCTGGAGAGAGCATATATTGTTTGATGTACTTTGGTGATATTTAAAGTTCAGCTTCGCTGCATAGACAATTTTAATATGGCCAAGTAGCGGAGAGTTGTGTAAATGTGTGTAATCTCTGGCGGTACCTCATTACTTAATAGCTGAGGTGATTTCCCTTACAACACCACCATCATTAAAATACTCCTGCAACTGATACAATATCTTTAACAAGTTGTTGTTATTAAATATACCAAACATGAACTTGCCTGCACCATTAAAATGCCTGCAGCAGCCATTAGGATTCAGGCTTGGTGATTTAGGAGTTCTCTAGCAAATCCCTAACCACCCAAAACTGATATCCTGCAAAAGCATTAAATATAGGTGGCTGCATGTGGGTCAGGATCTTCAGTGTGATTGCCCACAATGCATTTCTCCTTGCCATAAAATGCCCTTATGTTCCCAAACTGACGCATATGTGTCCTGAGATCATCTGGTTTCTGGGCAGATGCACAAACTAATTACCACGTTTCAGCTTTCTGAGTCAAGTTGCTTTTAGTTGCAATTTGTATGACCCCCCCTACACACACACATACACACACCAACAAACAAGCATTTCCCCATCTCTTAATTTCCTGGGTACTTGCGTCAAAGTCTTAACGAAGGAGCCTGGGCTAAGCAAATGGTCCTCGGCACTATGTTTGATCTGATATCTTTTGTCAAGGCAGAATAAAAGAGGCACAGCAAGTGAGTTGCTAAGCCTGTCTGGATCACCAGGCATCTCATTTGAATCTGGGGGAATAAATGAATACTATTTAGAAATAGAAATAAAATTTGCTAAGGTGAGAGAGTGACAGGGAAAAGGAGAAGAGTGAAATTTCCATGGCTGTAGAAAAGTCTGGGTTTATAATGTTTGTGAGGTCGGTGTGTATCAGACTGTGTGTGACTGTAGGCATGCGATGTGCCTACTTGTGTCAGAAGTAAGCATAGTGATTATATGTGCACTATTTGTATGTGTGAGCAGCAGCTTATTAGTAACTATTGTTGCCTTAGTTGACACCATATTGTTGAAATGTGATCACAGTAATGTGAGCTGGGTGATCACAATAATCTTCTCAGATCAGATTTGAGCTACGTTTACATGTTGGTACATACAGATTTAGGATGTAACTGAGTGCGAATACATTATATATAATAATATGTTCTGAACAAATACAGATATGAAGAAAGCTTACTAGAAAGCTGGTTCGGACTAGATGCGTGCATCAGGACTGGGACCCTGTGGGACACAATGAGAAAGTCACTCAAGCAGAAGGATTGTAATTTCACGCAGGTATGTGTGAGTGGAAGAAAAAGCATGTTCATTAACATTACTGTTAATGAATGTGAGTCCCCGTGCGATGCATTTATAGCATTTATTCTTTCACTCTTAGTAACTTGCTGGTCTATTTTAGTACAATTTGTGAGAAACAGTCACGGTAGAAACAAAACCAAAATAATGATTGTCCGAGCAAGATTAAACAATCAAACAAAACATCAAAATCACCAAAACCAAGGAGCCAGGGCTAAGCAAACGAGCCTCCGCCGCAGGTCACTCACTGCCATTTATATCTTCTTTTTTTTTTTTTTTCTTTTTTTTTTTTTTTTTCAAGATCAAGATCCTTTATTTGTGACATGCATAGTCATACAAGTACATCACAGAGTGAAATGTAAATCTGGAATTTTCTGAAACAAATAAAAGTGAAGAAATTACGACTAAAATAAAGACATTGTTAGAGATAAAATATGTAATATGGAAAATCTGAGGATTAGTAGCAATATGTACATTGCAAATGGAATGTTAAAGTGCATTGTGCCGTATTAGCACCGCAAACAGTGACCAGAGTAAAGTAAACGGTAATGTAAAACAGTGACCAGAATAATGTAAAGTGACCAGAGTAATATAAACAGTATTGTAACAGCATGTACAGTGTAGCAGTGTGTGATGTATAGTGAATCAGATATGATATGAAATGATAGGAGTGTTCTGAAATGTGACCGAGACTATTGTATGAAGTCCTGTTCCAGTCCCTTATGTTAATGCTGTGGTAATGTTATGAGGGGAGCGGGGGCGTGTTCTGATTTAGGACTCGAATGGCCTGAGGATAGAAACTCCTCTTGAGTCTCTCTGTTTTTGCCCTGAAAGTGCGGAACCTTCTGCCCGATTGCAGAAGTTCAAACAGTCCGTTACTGGGGTGGGACGAGTCCTTTAAAATCCGAACTGTTCTGGACCAACATCTCCTAGTGTAAATGTCCTGTAGGGAAGGGAGAACAGACCCGCAGCAGCGTATCGCATTTTATGGGATTTTGTGATCAATTCTACAATTAGAACACTGCACTTTACATTGTATAGCTATCCTGCTCTAATACACGCAAACTGTACAGTTCAGACACATACATTTTGCTATATATTTTTTATTATATTTTCTTACCTAAGATTTTAACCCTTCTTATTTCTCATTTCTCTTAATTTAATTTAACGGCAAACCTGACTGAAGGTCTATGGACAGAATCAGGGCACATTTCACTACATGTTGTACTTGCATAACTGTTCACGTGACAAATAAAGCATCTCGAAGTCGTGAATTCACTCTCTAGCTGAGACAAATTATAAACTTCAGGTTGAATTCACAGTCCAGGATGATAGTTCTGTATGTTTGTTTTCCCTCCCCGTTGTTCTCTAATGTTTCTACAGGCAGATGGTTTGGTTCATTTTTAATGACAACAAAAATAATTTCAGCTGAAGCCACGCCCACTTCAAGTCATGAATATTTGAGCACTAAACAGATACAGATAGTGATACACTTCTGGTACAGATATGACGTCTATTACGTTTATCAGCATCATCATCATGGTCATCATCCACCAGTGTCAGTGCTAGCAGCTGTTAACCAGAAAAACAAAGAGTTCTAGTACTAATAGTGCTATGCATCAGCCTTTTTTTTCCCTATTTCTTGGTCTAATTACAAACATCTGACAAGCTGTTAGCTGATCTACAAAGCAAATAATCTTTCTAATGACGACTTGTGCTGCTTGTTATTTTGGGGTGTTTTTATGCTTCTGCAATGATGCTGTTTGTAATGCAAGTCGTGCACGTGACACTTTAGGTTTGATCTGAGTAAAAAATGTTAAACAAGCATTTACGGTACTGTTAATATATCATTATAGCATAGAGTATGTACAATATGTCAGAATTTTATCGTGATTATTATTATTATCAACACTCCATGAGCTTTTTCTGATCTTCCACAATCATCTGTGATATATTTATATATGAACAAGAAGAGGCACATTCATCAGTCTATTGTACCACCATGCTTGGCTGGTATTAATAACAAACACAAAATGTCAACAGTTGACTTAGAGCTGACATTAATGCTCTAACCCACAGCATGCTCGCTTGAGTAGCTTGTTCAAATGCCTTTGTTTCATTCTCTTTTACCAGTGGTCATCAAATCGAAAAACATGTGTGTGTGTGTGTGTTCTGAGTGCCTGTTGCTGCACACGAGGGAATCTTTCTCTAACTTTTATGCTTACATTCATCTCTTATCAGATCCTTTCTCCCAGCAGCCATCAGATTGTACAACTCAGCACTCTAATCCATCTGTTTATCCCCGAATCATTGTACCTCGATGCATTATCTGCACTGGCCACAATATGGCAACTGTAACTACCTCATCTGTGGGTAATAATGTATACATAACCATTACACTGTATAGAGCTGCATCACAATATACTGTACTTCTTGCATCTTAGCAAAGCTGTAGATGTCCTATATACAGTAGGTCTACATAGGTTTACTATTTATGTTTGCTATTCATACATTTTAATATCAGAATCAGAATCAGAATATCTTTATTCTCATTGTAACAGGTACAACGAAGTTAGGTGCAGTCCCTGCGGCGTAAGAGAACAATGGTTAGAAGAATACAAAAGAATACAAGAATACAAAACAAAATAACATAAGATAGAAGAACAAATAGAAGAATATATACATAAACGTATACATGTACTGTATATAAATAGATTCACAAAGAAAAAAAAAAAAAAAAACCTTATTGCACATAAGACATATTGCACGAGATTGTATCTATAGCAGTTAAGGATGTGGAGATGGTGATTAGGTGTAATAATATATTTTTTATCTGTAAATATTATTTTATTTTCTCAATATTTAATCGTATTAAAATGCTTTTAGTTGCCTTGGACCTTCTTTCTAGGTCACTAAATACATATGAGACATTTTACACCAAAATATTGCAGTATTAAGTAATAATACAATAATACAACATTTAATTTTACATTTTATTTATTAGGTATTAAATAAAATGCTTTGACCTGTTACTGTTTGGTATAGTGCAGATTAATAGGATCCAGACACAATCCCACAGTAAAACAGTATCCTGTCTGACTTATTTATGTGTGTGTGTTTGCTGCATTATAGAATAACAGAAAAACCTGAAATCCTTCTGATTTCCAATGAGAGCATTGATTTTATAAATTGAAGTCTTTTCCTCTAATTGTTCAAGTTGAAGTTAGGATTTTATAAACCAAATATTTCATAGCCATTTATATTGGAGAACACAACATACATGAAGTTTAATTATAAACCAATACACTTCCATATTGAGCAGTACTGATAAAAACGTCTTTGTTATTTAAAATATTTCTCAGATTTACAATTGAACTCAACTACAAGGTTTTGTACTTCATTTTGTTGGATTTTACTTGCTATAATATTAGTGTAGGCTTTCACCAAGTCAACTGAATAGAATTTGTAGACATACTCAATTAATATGTGCTTATTCATTCTCATCGTTTTTGCTATTTGTTCAGCTTTTCTGTATTTCTGGTTATAAATGGTGCCTAGAGAAAGAATAGTTATTCTCAGATATACAGAGTTAAACTCAAGACAGGACTTTAAACATTTAACGGTTTAAAATGTTCTATCTGCACATGACCCACAAATGTTACATTTGTACACCAGA
Organism: Notoglanidium macrostoma; assembly: GCA_030068235.1. Lineage (NCBI taxonomy): Eukaryota > Metazoa > Chordata > Actinopteri > Siluriformes > Auchenoglanididae > Notoglanidium > Notoglanidium macrostoma. The sequence goes on from JAQQZR010000010.1 coordinate 8,761,687, forward strand.
CATTTTAGACTTTGCCTTTCAACCTCTGTGAAGAAACAAGAAAGAATAAAAGACCACAAAATATATATTTAAAGAACCGGGAATCAAAACTCAAAGGCTTATATTCACAACAAATGTCAATAGAACCTTATAATCCTAAGGTCTTGTATTCGATACTGTAGAATAATCAGGGTTATAAAAATGTGTGTGGACACACATTTAATTTGTGCAGTGATTCATTTTTCCCTAGACAGCTTCATTTTTAAGTGCATCTGAGAGAGCTTTGGGTATTTTACAACAATGTACTGTTAAAGAGTGATGATGAAATCTTAGAATAGAAGCCTGTAAATGTGTGTTCACGCTGGATAGACTAGCAGGCGGAGAGGTGAAATCTGTATCCTATTGTGTATGTGTGTGTGCGTGTGTGTGAGAGAGAGAGATAGAATCCTGTGATTAAATATATGTGCTCTCTGACAACCATGATGACACTGACTCATCTGGCTCTTTTTTTCTTTGTAACATGGGAAGAACTGACTGCCAAATGAAATTACATTCATTGTTTCACTAGAAAACATGAAAAGGTAGCTTGAACATGGGATAGAAAGCAAAACGCATGAGTTTTTACCAAAGAAAGGTTTTTGGATGATGCTTTTAGTCATACATACGTATGTATATTTATACGCAGTGCCGTTAGGAACAGGCTGTGACGGTGTTCCAGTATAAAGAAATAGGAACTAATGATACAGTTAACATTATGCATAAACAAAGTCATCATGTTTGATCAGACTTTTTTTTTCTTTTCTTTCTTTCTTTTTTTTTTTTTTACCTTTGCATGTATAATTATACTTAGAGCTGACTTTTTAACTAAGGCCATGTTCGCATTATTACAGATTACACTTTCAAATGCTGTTTATGTAACAAAAAGTTTTCATTCACATCGACCTTTTCACATTGCTTTGAGAATGCTTTTCCTGACCACCTCATTGTGGAGTTTGGATCGTTACCCAGTTGTTTAGCTGACTCGTGATACCCGAGTAGTGAATACCGAGGGGTGTTTGTGATTTATTCTGTATTTTCGTATTTTAAACGTGCTCATATTGGGCGAGTGAATCATCTAACATTTTCGACATACTCAGATTACATAATAAAATACACATAGAATTGTGAAATAAAAATACATCAGAAATGACCAGAGGTGAGAGTTTTGTTCAGCACACTGTTAAAGGGATGGTTTTTGTGTCTATCGTCCTCTGAGATGCGTGGAGCCAGCACTCAGTGCGCTTACAGTGGAGTAACTGAGAGGTTTTTTGTCTTTCACCTGTTACTAAGTAACAGTGACATGTTAACATAAGCAGGTTATTATAATCCCAGTGTGTATACTAGATACTTGGGCAGCATCCAAAATTGCATAATGCTGTACTCTGTCTAGCACTGGTCTCATTGCTGTTTAGACATACTACTTAGCGCACCTTATGCAGATCGGGATGCAGCTCAGAAACCTCTCTGAATGCGTATTGACTTTGCACTCGTGGCCGTGAGATGAATCAGAAAGGTGGAGAAGAGTGCAGCATAACCCACATAATGAAATTTTCTTCTTTAAATAGCTTGTAATACCATTTATCTTCTAGAGAGGATGAAATCTTACATCCAGCAACATTAAAAGAAGAATCGGAATTCAATATTATGATAAATATGTGATCTTTAATGAGTCAAACGATTTTTTTTTTTTTATGGTCAAACACTTTGTGACTTTTTGGTTTAAACTTCCTTCATGAACAAGTTGGTCTTTATTCACTTTGGCTAATGGTCTCCTACATTACCCACAATGACTACCCACTGAAGGTGGCAGACCCCTAGTTATCGATATCAGCCAATAACATGTATTCATTTTCAGAAAGTCCTCGTTCGCAACGCCATACGTCTTAAATTCCACTGAAATACTAATAACCGCTTCTGAGTGAGCTATAGTTTAACAGCCACATTTCTAGATATTGCCCACTGTCTTGCTTAGCTTATATAGAGTTATTATTGTACCCAGTGGTAAAAATGGGAACTGCACCATGCGCTAATGGAGGTCCATTGGGAAGAAACCATGCTGTTTGGGGGAGGAGCACAAGACTGAACGGTTAATGATGTCGGCAAATAGTCTGATCTTAAATGGATCTAATAAAGTGCAGACGGTGTGTCTGTTATGTAAAAAACCCTTTCTATTGCAAATTATATAGCACTTAGTTCTGCTCTACTGATTTAATTGGCTGAGCAGCCTATATTTTCTGTAACTGCACTGGGATGTTTCATTGTGTGTAGCACTCCAGTCCACTTCACTCCAAATTTCACTTCCTAGTGCGAAACTGTCACTCCAGTAGTGTTAGTGACATCATCAGCAACACAACAAAACTTTTCAGGAATATAACTTATGACTTAAAATATTAAAACCTGTCAGATGAAGATGAAATGGAAGAATGGACACCAATTTCACTGGAAGCACCTTTAACAGGAACGTACATGTCAATAGCCGGTGCGGTATAAAGTGATTTCTGCTAGCAGAGCAAAAATGAACAGAACATTTGGCCATGTTGTGTCTGGAAAGTCACTTCCTTGATATGAATTTCTTGTTTATAGAGCTGTTGTATAAAAACAATATCACACAATCAAGAGTGCGGTTATACTGAATATCGGCACGAACGTGGTTAGCTATGGTCAGACCACAGCCGTGTCGATATTCAGTATAACTGCGCTCCGGCTCGTTTCAAAGATTAAGGACGGGAAAAGGCGAGTTTAAAGTTGATAATATCCAAAATTCAGAAATGTGTATGCAAATCGGTAACCTTTTTTCCCCACACAAAGACAGTGGAAGAAAAATATGTCTCCAACTTTACTGCTCTCTCACCTCCTCATCTATACAATATTCTGAGATAAGGTTCGAAATCTTCAAACCTCATGCTAATAACCCCATCAGTCCCGTCACCGTTCTTGTTATCTCATGAGACTAACGACAATACGACATTAACCAAGTGTTATACAGCATGCCGATGTAACCACCGAGTGCTGAGATCAGGAGCCACTGCAGAGCATCTTTTGGAAGTACTGACCTTTGTTCAATTTTCCAGTTAACCTCATTTGGCAAGCTATAAAACATCATTATCATTATGTCCCTCTGACATTCCAAAAGTAACTGAGCTACAAAGTCATGGTGTTGTAACATGACTCAGTGTCATAGCTCATCTTATGCCAACAAAACTTGGATATCAATCTTTATGTAAGCTGATAAACATGCCTTCATAAATGTTTGTCAGTTGTCATGACAGGCTTACATAGATGTTGTAGCCCCATCAATCTCATTGAGTATTAAACTGTTTAAAAAACCTAGCAGTCTCCCAACCACATTGTTTAATATCTGCGCAGACACTGAAATTGAAACCGCTCAGCTGATAAATTGTCAGCCTTTATATTATATTATGTTACGTTATATAAAATATTGCGTATATGCGTTCTAGGGCGGCACGGTGGTGCAGTGGTTAGCACTGTCGCCTCACAGTAAGAAGGTCCTGGGTTCGATCCCCGGGTCACCC
>JAQQZR010000010.1:8776158-8803307 GCA_030068235.1 Notoglanidium macrostoma
GGGAGCATATATAAAGAAAAAAGCAGTGGGCCTAAAACAGAACCTTGTGGAACACCAAACTTCACCTTACTATGTGTCGAGGAGTCACCATTTATATCAACAAACTTATAATGATCAGTCAAATAAGACCTGAACCAGGAGAGGAGTATTTAATGATGTTATGTCTTCTCTAAGTGAAAATTCTGTAGTCTGTGTTACAGCTAAAATCAGATTTTAAATGAATATATTAGAGAGGTTGCTGTCCGGAGGTTGGCTGACTATGCCCAACTAGCTCGTGATTTGATAAATTATGATGCATCGTGATATCACAATTACAGCGTCATTCATTACAATAGTCAAACAGAGGTCAAAACAAAAGGACAGCTGTAATAAACAGCCTGGAATGAATAATTAGATGGGAATGACAGAAGAACTTGTTTAGCATGTTTCAATCTTTGCAAATAATGCGAACCACTGCATTTGTTATTATTATTGTTATTTTACATTCAGAACCAGGGTTTAATTTTTCACTGGGCACCGTGTTGAGTCTTGACATGGATCGATGCCTTTCGTGGCCTGTATGAATACCTCAAAATCGATTTGTTGTGTTTCCATAATATTTTATTCTGGCCTGGTTCTGCTCACAAACCATGTCACTCATATGTAATTCATGAGACATGAGGCTTCTTAATAAACGCAAAGTGTATCCACACAGGCAGAGGCTGCAGAAGCCTTTCATGTCCCTGTAAGAGTTACTGACTGTCCATATTGGCATCTATAAGTATTAAGTACTTTCATCAACCTCAGTGACTAAAGTAGAGCGGTGTTTTACGGTGAAGTACATTCATTTATTAAACCATTATCATCTGCAGTAACCGCTTTATCCTGGGCAGGGTTGTGGTGAATCTGGAGCCTACACCATTAGGCATGGGGTAGGAATACACACTGATTTGGGAGTCAGTCCATCACAGGGCACTATGCACACATATATTCACACCTTGGGTGTAGAGATAGATAAATAAATATTAATGTAAGACATTCTACTTCCATTCTTTTTTTTCAGTACCTACGCAATAGCGTATAAGAGTATCAGTTAAATTTTAAGATTATAATATTATGCTTCTCTTTTCTGGAGACTATAACACTGAACCTCAATAGAGGTTCTAAAAAAGAAAACAAAATCACACTTCTTGACATAAATCATTTACCTAATTATCCTTTACCATAAATTAAATAACATGGTTATGTTTTCCTGGTTACCTTTTGTGTATAGTTGCCTTAAATTACCTGGCTACTGGATCTTCATTCATTCCTATCAGAAAAACAGAAATAATAATAATAATAATAATAATAATAATAATAGTTGGCACGGTGGTGCCGTGGTTAGCACTGTCGCCTCACAGCAAGAAGGTCCTGGGTTAGATCCCCGGGTCACCCAGGGTGCCTTTCTGTGCAGAGTTTGCATATTCTCCCTGTGCATGCGTAGGTTTCCTCCAGGTGCTCCAGTTTCCTCCCACAGTCCAAAGACATGCAGATTATGTGATTAGGTCAACTGGCTACTCTAAATTGCCCAAAGGTGTGAATGCGAGCGTGTGTGGCTGTTGTCCCTGTGGTGGACTGGCGACCTGCCCAGGGTGTATAACGCCTCTCACCCGAAGATGCTGGTATTGGCTCCAGCTTCCCCGCGACCCAGATAGATAAAGCAGTATACACTGTAGATAATGGATGTATGGATGGATAATAATAATAATAATAATAATAGTAATACAGAAAATTTTTCACTAATGGATATCCATTCCAACTGAATGTGGTTGAAGTTAAAGGTTCCTACAAAGTACAGTCTTATCACTGATTAATCACTGAACCTGAGCTAGAGCTCGCTGGTCCACTATTCACATTCATAAATTGCAGCCATATTAAAATGGTCTATAAATAAAGCTGTCAAGAACCAATGGTGATGACTGAAGACAATCTAGTGTGATGAGGAGTGAAGAAGGGGTGTGGTTTAATAAGTGATGTTATTTCTGGTTTATCTATGACTGTCACAGCAGCATATGTTTGAATGGGTTTATGAGTGTGTGTGTGTGTGTGTGTGTGTGTGTGTGTGTGTGTGTGTGTGTGTGTGTGTGTGTGTGTTCTGTCACTTCATTAAAGGAAGCAGTGACTCAACTCAGGGCTCCAGGGGGTGGAGAAGTCATTTGCGATCTCCTTGTTTTCCCCAACCCTTTAATTAGTGTTTGTGTGTGCAACTGAATGTGTGTATTTTGTTTTTGTTTAACGATGCTGCCCTCCAAAAGCCATAATCACAATTGGGTTTAGAGATCACTGGCTCTGAAAATGTAAGTAGCAATATAATTTGTGCATCACTTACACCCTTTCTTTACATAGGTGCTACAGGTTAATGATGCCTGCATCTTTATAGAAGCATTTGGATCTACTCCCAGCTAGTCATGTAGGGAACTATTTCGGGAGACAGCAGTCTTAATGGGACATTTGGCCCTTTGTATAGTGCACTAGATATTAGCGTACGCATACAGTGTTTCTAACTGAAATCTATGTACCACTGCAACCACTTTATCTAGATATATTTATAGTGGAGTCACTGTATTTCTACATGGGCTATGTTTTGTCACTATTAAACTTTTCTGCCATCTACTGGATTTTAAGATGCATGGCATTGTTGAGCACAGACGTCTGCCAAGCCCAAATGCGGTATCTCGCAACGTTAGTGAAAGGGAAACTAAATTCTTCAAGCTGCCCTCTGACTCTGATCCACTCTAAAATTTATAGGGTTCTTCCTTGGTCTATGCTGCACCCTGCCACCAAGGTTTATAAAAATTGGACTGGTAGATTTTGCACAATCCTTCTTACAGGCAAACAGACAAAATGTACCCTAAAACATAACCTTCTGGATGGGGGTAATCAACATTGTAGCAGTGCTTCTCTATGCAGTAGGGGCAGGTTTTCCCATTAGCCTTTTTGACTGAGACAACTGATTGTTGATCAAGAATTGGTTATCACTTGAATAATAGAATTGATTTCCTCAAGGTGGCTATTCTTATATGTTTAGATGTGAAACAACTCATGGATCCCAAGGCCATATTCACAAAGCCAAAGCAGCTCCAAACTTTAGGAAAAAGTAATTAACTGGTGTTGATGTTAAAATAAAGTTCCATAACCTTAGATTAATTCACAAAACATTTGAGCACTAAAAGCAGGATCTAAACCTGTGAAAATGCTTGCAAGTCAGCGGTGCAGTCAAAGTTTTAAAGACAACAAGCTCTTAAAAAGGTATTGTGTTGATTGCAGGAGTATTTCAGTGATTGTGGAGTTGTAAAGGAAATAACCTGATAAATAATGCAGTACTACTGGAGACCAAAGATTGCACAACTCCCCAGTACTTAGCCACTTAGATTCTGTTCCATATGCTGCAAGAGCTGCAATACAAACAATAACATTAGTACTTTCAGACCAGTTTAAAGGAAGACATCCTTTATATGGACTGATTTTGCTGAACAAGGTTCTCTGACCCGATATTTGTCGCACTGCAGCCATCATGCGCCACCATGTCTGTGTGAGAGTCCTGACTAATGTTTTTGAGTATTTCAGCAAACACATGCTTAAGCTTTCTCTCCATTCAAAACAGCAGCCAAGCTTCATAACTAACTTTATAACATGGCAAGTCAATATGATGAAAATAACAGAAGATGTACTGAGCAAGCTACACATATGCTCCTTAATGCATCATCTTAGACCCCGAGTGAGACGATTACTTGTGAACTGAAATGGAAATAAACAGCATATTAGCAAAACTCCAGGGGAGCTAGCTACTGAGGTGAACTGCAGGCGATTCCCAAATCCAATATTAGCAAATTTCCTATCAGCCATATATATACAGTATATATATATATACTTTATATATACACACTCACTGCATAAACTGCACAAATATGGTATATATATTTTCGAAAACCAGATGTGTATTTCAACTCTTGTTCAAATGGAACCTGCATCTTTTCTGCTTTTCTGTGAGACGTGCTTGATGCAAGCTTAATCGTGCAAGTTTTCAGTTTTTTCCCCTTTTCCCTGTCATCGTTTCAGTCGTTATGACTGAGTGAAAGATACTTTAGGACCCTATCATTGATGTTAATGTTGCTGCTTCTATCTTGTTATTCTTTGCTCCCAACAAACCCATTTCCTGATATTCGCAAGGTGTTTTGGGTAAAATACTACTGCTGCATTTATTTCAACGTCGGTTTGCCAAAGAGCATATTAAGGGCACTTGAAACACTTTTGAAGCATAAAAAAGAGAAATGGGACACCTTATGACTTGCTTACTTCACAGCCATGCTCAAGCAAGGGCCACAAGGCTGCAAGTGCATCATTGGGTGATACTGTTTGTCCTTATTTTGCCTTTGCAGGGTAAAGCATTGGTGGCTCATGGGTTAAGGAATTGGGCTTAGAAGATTGTGAGTTCAAATCCAAGCACCACCACTTCTCACTGCTGGCCAAGGCCCTTAACTACTCAGTTGTATTTGACGTTGGATAAAAACATGGTAAATGAGGTCAGTCAATCTCACTTTGTGGGGAGAAGATCCATGTTTTTGTAGTACACTACTGGCTCATTCCTACCATAATTACAATCATCAGGTTACTACCGTCTGCATAGGTCATTTTGTAGGTATGCAGTTATTGACGGCACCCCAATGGAAACCATCTGCAATATGTAAGCCTCACTCTCTCTTCTCTGTTAATGGACACACCAAAGGACTACCACTATTCAGATGTTATTTGAGTGGTAGATCATTTTTAGCACAGCAGTGACACCTATACTGACTGGCTAAAACTAGTGTCTGTGTAATATTACTGAAATGCTTAGCTCCTTAAAATTAGTGACAAGTGTTTCATCATTCATTTTATTTATTTATTGGGCCCTCAGTTGAATAAACAAATTAGAATGTACCATTTATTTAAATGATATAATAAAGAATGTTTTGTTCCTAATATTCAAAATTGTATGTTTGATGCAGGTCACTTGATTATGAGTCATTTTCTGTCCATATTCTAGTCTGGACAAGATCAGCCTTGTTTCTAGTGTAAATAATTAGCTCCTTGTAATTTGCTTTCTTTGGCCTAGTGCTACACACTTACTGAGCACGCAAGTTCTCATCTTAGCTGGAGGTCTAGATCTAATTCTCATCGCAACATGTGTTCATAGATTAAAACATAGTTTGCTGAATATTGAGCATGTGAGAACACTTAACCACATCTGATCCACTGATGTTCCTCTTTGAAGCCTGAAAGGTTGCTTGCTTTCATGGCCACCAATAATGATGAGGTAAGAACTACATGTATTCATGAAATTACATGATACATGAGGTGTGGTCTTCTTTGCCATTCTAATACCTGAAGAAGAAATTGGAAGTGAGATAAGGATAGATGTTTTCCTTTTAGCAGAGGTCCTAAATGCATCGTACCGTGTGTCCTCCATTACATACAATGGACTTCTGAATAAGTTGAGTTTTTCCCTGGCCTGTTATTGTTCAAACACTTGTTCAAGCTGTTGGGTAATTAAAACACTGATTTAGATATGTTGCATCTAATTCCTTACATAGCACTACTAAAAATGTAACCATCAGTACAGATGAAGTCCTGGAGTCCTGAGTGAAGTCCTGGAGTCCAATTTTCTACCTTATTTTGCACACCTGATTCAGCTCATCAGCTAATTGCTAAGGACTTTATGGGCTGAGTTTGATAGGTTTGAAGAAGTTAAGCACAAGTCTCTGTAGGCCATCCTAGAGTGATCTAGATTGAGAGTTTCAATACTGGTTTGAAAACCCTATGAGGCATCTTCAATATAGAAGGTAGAAGAACATGTTTTTTGCTAGTGGGCTTACTAGCTAATACTAAAGAAAGCCACAGATCATTGATATAGAAAGCTAATGTTAAGAAGCATATGTAACAATGGTTCGAGATCTAAGTGGAGGGCTGCCACTCAGCTGAGAGTCCTTGCTGAGTATCAGGAAGTGACTGGGATTGTGACCCTGCATGAGAAGTCTATAAAAGGTCCCTGCTACACCACGCTTATCTTCTGGCCAGTCTTAACAGCCCGAGTATCCAGATGCATTTATCTGGTTTATCATACATTGCCTTCTGGGCTACTTCCTTTTGTACTCTTCTGCCAAGGTCGGTCTCCTTTGGATCTAGCAGAGGACATCGGAGGTTTTGTAACATGTCCTGATAGTGCAAATTGCCAACTCTCTATTGAGGATGAGAATCACTCAAACTTAACATTCTGATGCAGACTGATGCATCCATTCTTTGTAAAGTCTAACATTAGTGAGCTCTATATCGCTACTTCACAATTGCTACCCTTGAGGTAACCAATGAAGGCCAGTGTTCAAGTCTGCATGCACAATCATTTCCTTTACCCAGTGGGCTAACCTGTCATTAGATCCAGATCCAGAAAGAGATCCTTCTAACTGATTCTGCAAAAAATTACAAAACATTGTTCATGGTGCAAAGCTAGGGGGATGTATACCTAGTGGTTCATAGTATAGTGAGAAAACCTTCCTCTTTCATGCATGCCAATATGCTGGGCTGGCTTCCAGGGGCCAGATCCATAAATGCATGGTCTATTTGCCACAATTATTTATTTTGGGACAGGAGGTCTGGTCTGATGGATAGTGGGCATGGAGGGCCTGTCAATAACAGGTGAAACCATGGTCTAGAATGGGGAACACTTTTCATAGTCTGTTGAATGAGCTGGAGTCAGAAGGTATACAGCCATGGAGTTGGTCAACTGTGCATATTTCTTGGTTACCTTAAAAAATCTTATCTTAATACTTAATTAATATGATCATGCCAGATATTTCTGTACAATTGAATTAAATGAATTTTCATATATAATGCATTCTTAGTAGACCTTTGAAATAGAGAGTGTGCAAAACTGTACAGAAATCTCTGAAATTATCAAATTAAGGGAGGAAGATATGTAGTCATAATATGCCATCGTAACTTTGTCTATGTCATGCAACTGAAAACATACAATGTATAAATCCACTGTTGCATAGATATGGTACGATGTAGATAGATTATGCTCTGTCATGAGTTGAAGACATCATCACATGGGTAATCTTTATATAACCATTTAAGTCATACCTGACTGAAAACTGTCCCATTCTGCAAAACCTTTTTGTTGGGTTCCACAGGATCACAGTCCCAACAAATACCTTTAGTCTGTACAAGTAAGGTGCTAAATGCATAACTAATGCACATTAATTAGGGGATCAGATAAAAAAAAATCCTAACCTGAATCATAATTCGAAAGAAAAATTGGACCAAATATTTGTCCAGATATGTGATGGCAAAATAGCCATCATCTTCCAGGCTCTCAAAGAGGTTCAAAATTGAATGTAATGGCTTGAAAGTGTAAGCCACTACCTTTCAATTTGCTGATTACCAGCACTAGGGCCAAAAGTTACACAATGTGTTCCTGGTGGAGCTTCATCATGAAGAATTCTTTATATGTCCGTGATATGTGCGTCACATGTTCTAAGAGATTTGTGCCAGACTTCTCAGTTAAGGCATCCTTCAGTCTCTATTACAGCAGTCATTTAACACCCTGTAAGTACACGTGAGCCATTGCTGGCTCTTAAAGTGTCAAGCCGTATTATCTTCATGAAGAGGATATGTCTCTACTTATTTCTATGTCATATTGTTTTAATTTACCATAAATATTGATATGACAGATGTAATTGGGACCCTGGCTGTTGAATATTCGCTGACACAGTCGATTCCTGGCCCCCAGTTTGATACCCTCACCATCTAGTAATCATAAAATCATGCAAATTGTTCCTCTGCCAGTATTCATTCCTTTAAGCAAACATTTCTGATGCATCTGATAGCTATGTGACTGGTCAGACAGTGTTTAACTGTTTTTGAATGAAGGCAGCTACACCAGTGGCTTGTTTTGCTTGCGAAAACTTTGCTTGAAGGTGTGATTTCATATCCTGAGACTGTAAAATGCAGTTCACGAAGGCAGGGGACAAGTGCATAAACTCAGTATGTGTTTTATTGTGGGCTTTCCAAGAATCAATTAGTCTATAGCATGGGTCAAAACATAATCAGGAAGGAAAGTGCAAGGATAATTCATATTCAGAAACTGGAGAGACAAGTGAATGTTGAAACCAGGAAACTGAACAAAGGCTTAAAGTAACAACTGCCTGTCAGGACTTTGCAACATTATACAGACGCAACAGGAACCAACACGAAACAGGTGCACACTATCAGGAAATATGCCATTCGTAACAGGGGCACAGGTAGGACCAAAACAGAAACAAAAATAAAACACAGCAAAGGATAATGGAGGAATCTGTGACAGACTCCATGTAACTCCTTCAACAATAAAAATATTTCATTATTTGAACAACACTTTATAAAGTATTGCATAGTATAATTGAAAATCATCAACGCTCACGTTATGTCCTATAGACAAACATCTCACTTCATTATTATGAAAAACTACATCATAATTAGGGGGGGGTTATTATTATGAATACTAAGGGCTTTCATACCATGAAAAATATAAAAATAATAGACAGAGAGAGAGAAAGAGAGAGAAGACAAACAAAAATATCCTAGCCTAGAACCAGATAAAACAATACAGCTGAAATGCTTGAACACTTAAGGCCAAATCTTGATCAACTGCGCATTTCAAAATGTCACTCGTAAATACGGGTTTGTAAAATGGAAGGCACTAGATCCATACATTATTTTTTTATGATTTTCCTGTGGTTCCTTGGCATTTTTGAATACCTGACATGTCATTATTCAGTCATACCTGCAAATGAGCTGATCTTGTATAAGAAGGTTTTTAGCCATGCAGACCAGCAAGAGACCACAACGGCATGGGTAACCCAGGGTGTCTTTCTGTGTGGAGTTTGCATGTTCTCCCCGTGCATGTGTGGGTTTCTTCCCACAGTCCAAAAACATGTGAATTAGGTTAATTGGCTACTCAAAATTGTCCGCTGAATTGTCCCAGCCACAGTAAGTGTTCCGTGGTGCCGGCCCCAAGCCTGGAAGAATCAGGAGGGTTGCGTCAGGAAGGGCATCCGGTTTAAATATCCCAGCCAAATCGATGAAGCAGATAACCCTGAACAGGGAATAAGGTGGGAGAAGAAGACCAGCATGAGACCACAAGTACTCAAACCACAAACATGAACTAATTACAGTGCTCCAGCTATTATTAATAATAACCCTTTTCCTGGCATCAAGAAATTAGAAACAGTAAGTATCATGACAAGTTGAACAAATCACATTACTTGGCATGTGGCTTGTTTCCTCATCTGACTGCACCATGGTTCAGTTGAAGTGAACCACATTTTCAAGAGAACCAGACACAATGGACACAACTTTACCAATGGTGATAACCCTGGGGGTTCAAACAGCCTTGACTCTTGAAAAGTGTGAAATGATCTGAAAGGGAGTTTGTAATTAGTCTAATATGTAAAGTACCAGACGATATCGTTAGTGATGCAACCTCCATGAACAGATTTTAAAACCCCTTTGGTCCCCATTTCATGGCATACGATGAGTCGGCGTTTGCCACGTCGAGAGAAATGGCCCTTGTGGTGTTTCTGTTTTGGGGAACAGTAATTTATATTAATCAACTTAAGCCCTCATATTTTAACCTACCATAATAGCTAACACTGCTAATTTTCTGACCCCCCTCTCCTCGGTTAAACGTAGAATCTTCGCTGTACAAAGCTCCTCTGAATTCTGCACTTCATTGTGCTGTTGTATTGCCGCTAACAACTCTTGCATTTGTCTCATGCCTGCTACCAACTTCTTCACTCTTCCTTCCTGTGCTCACTCTTCCTGTTCTGAGCTTCTGTTCCTGCCTCGTCTATTCAGCAAAGGCTAGCTTACCTTTTTCTTCCTAGGGGGTTCCACAGCTATGTCTGCAGTTTGCCCTCTGCTGTGAATGCTACCTCTCATGTAAGAGCCAGAGTACACAGAAGAACTGCGGCACAGAGACAGTTGGAGATAAGAACAGCGCAGATTCAGACTACTCTAGACTAGCAGGAAAGCATATAAAATAAAGTTTTCAAGATAACTTTCTCAATTGACATTCGGTTGAAAACCCAATGTGCTAAACATGTTTTGCATAGTTTCTCCGGATCACTGGAAAACATCACCTTTAACTTTGCCAAACCAATATCTCTGCAATTAAATTCTTATCTGTGATAGGGATAAAGTTATCTTGTTGCACATCTGCCGAATCCTGCATTTCATGCTAAGATGGGCTGGCAGTTCTTATTCACAAACATTTTACCTTTAATGATTGTTTTCTCATGCGACGTACAGTAAGACATGTACACACAATACATGCTGGACATTTTACAGTCTAATGTTTCATGGACGTAGCTGAAACAGCAATACTAATCTCTTTCAAAACACCGAGGCTAAGAGATAACATACTGTGTTAACAAATAGTACGCAATAAACAGTAGTTTATGTAGGAATTCCACTTTCACATCACTTCCTCTTACAGCTAGCAGGTATTTTTAGCTGAAACATTCTTATTCCTAGCAGAAAGCAGTGTGTAATTGAAGCGGTTTCATTAGACAGCTTATCTCCAATCAAACTGTGTACACAGTCATAATGGTTGCTACCTATTTAGCTAACATTCAAGCAGGGTAACAGAATGAGGAAGGGGTGTTTGGCTACTAAAAACCGTAATGCTGCTAAAAAAACTTTATTTATGAAATGTTTTGGAAATCACATCAATTCACAATGGCTCTAGCCAGTTCTGCTCATTGAGTCAATGCACAAACCTTAGTTCATTTGAGCTCAGAAAGTATTGCGGTGGCCCTTTTGACATGGATTACTGCGAGATTAAATAGTAAGAGAAATGCAACAGCATGTTGTTCTAGCAATAGTACTGGAACTCTACTGAAGATGTACTGGAGGTAAACTACGCAGTGCTACAAGACCATAAATAGGAAACAGGTATAAATTATCGGTTTTACTCCCATTTGTGTTTTCTCTATGATTGAAACGAAATATGAGTAAGATTGATTTCACATCTGGTCCTTTTCATTTTCATTTATAAAGCAACTTTCCAAGGCCCAAAAGTAATATAAATAATCCTAGACAAATGTAATACATTACCAGGTCTGTGCACAGGAATTCATATCATGATATTACTGCACCACTGTTTGTAATTATACACATCAAATGAGTCCCTTTTTTTCCTCACAAATTATTCCTTGCAACAAATTATTCCTTGAAAAATGCAGTACATGTCGAACATATCCGATATTAAGCGTGGACATTACGAATAAAACATTACAGATGCGCGTGATGTGATGTGCTTGTTTGCCTGAGTATAAAACTTTCTATATATGTAGCCCAGGTCACTGTCCGTGTGGGGTTGCACATGGGTTTCCTATGGGTTCTCTAGGTTCTTCCTTCCACCTCCCAAAACCATGCTGGTACCTGATTGGCTACTAAATTGCCCCTAAGTGTGAATGAGTATGAATGTGTGTTTCCAGGGTACCCTGTGACGGGCGGCATTCCATCCAGGATATACTGTAATCCAGCTTCATGATCAGTGGTCCCTGGACAAGCTCCGGCTTCCGACAACTCTGGCCATCATAAAGTGGTTACTGAATATGAATAAATGAAGGAATGAAGAAATGTTATTTCTCTTATAAACATACATGTATTAAAAGATATTCATACAGTAGTGGCAACTTCAGTATGTTGTACATTCTGGTGAACTTCTCAGGTAACTGTCAAGGCCCTAGTCCCTTGCGAAATGACTCATACCTTATGTGTTACAGCAGAGAAAGAAAAAAACAAAAAAGGAAAAGTGACGTGCGAGAGCAATATTAAAATTTTGTCACCGATACCAACATAACAGATCTAAAAAGTCAAGAAATTGATAAATAGTTTGAATAATGATTAATAATAATGATTTTAAATAGTCAGAAATTAAGCATAATATGACCTATAAAATTTCTTAAAAATAAAAGAACGGCAGAAAAAACTGTATAAAAGCTTCTATAATATTCATTCCTGAAAGGTTCTACTTGGTACCCTCTATGAAAGAAAGACACTGCTTAAAGGTTTCCCCAGAGGAACAACCCAAAAGAACCTTTCAGGTTATTGATGTCTTTTAAAGTTCCAATATAAATACTTATGTTAATAAATGGCTTTAGGGAAGGTGTAGGAAAAATGTAAAAAGTGCATGGCAGGGGACCCAGGGAATGGAAGTATGAGTGCCTGCTGTAGGAATTTTGAACATTTATTGATATACGTTTATAACATTTATAGATTTGTATGTAACTTTAAAACCAGGGAATAGTGCTGGACTGCTAAACAAAAGCTTATTTAAAGTATGTCAACTAAGTTCTCTGAAAAGCACAACTGTCTAATGTATTGCACTGCTATGAAGAGTTTGCAAGTTAAAATCCTGATGATTCCAATTATTTATTCATTCATCTTCAGTAGCTGATTTTTCAGCAGGAAATCTGGAGCCTATCTTGGGAAAACTGGGAATGGGAATACATCTTGGATGGTTAGCCAGTCTGTTACAAGGCACCATGTGCTCACACATTCACATTTAGTGGCTAATTAGCATAGCCAATCCAACTACCTAGGTAGCAGGAAACTCGAGAGCCTGAAGGATCCCCACGTGGACACAGGGAGAACGTCAAGGATCAATCTGGGTGCCATATAATTGAACTATATTCACACACAGACTATACACAAAATATACACACAAAATAAATATGTTTTGGTTCAAAATAGCTTTGATCATTTATCCATGATCAGAAATGCATATGATACACAAAACATGGAAACAGTGAGGAGGAACTCATGACACCAGGCATGTGCATCTTTCATTTATAACCAGTATAACATAATTTATTGGCACTAATACAGTATATCAAATGTCCTAATGACAGTATATCTGTACACCATCACACATCTGCTTGCAATAAATCGTGTTGACATCGTGTGGGGCTTATAGAGGAAACAGCCACAACTGATCCACCACTGGGATCCAGCGTCGTTTGGCTTCCACCCAACAATTCAGCCATTTCCAGTTCCGTTTTCTCCTCCTGAGACATTCGTTCCTTTCCTCTGCTCCATCTTTCTCTGTGCCTTGTTTGGGAGGATAAACGGAGCTGCCACCACAGACGATACGCTCGTGCATAACTGGAATTTAATTACCGGCTCCTCATGCTCTGCCAAAACCAGATATTTGCTAAATCTGATGCGAGCTATAGCAGAGAAGAGAACTTGTATGTTCAGGCCGATATCTATCGGCCTACCACAGATTTTAATTTTTATAAGCATGTTGTGCATTTCTACATAAGCTTATAACCCAATATTATAATAACATCATTATAGACGAGCTATTCTGAACATATTGAATCTGCTTAACTAGGACTTTAGTAAGAGTAACGCTCAAGTCTGTCACAGTTATTACATTACTGCTTAATGACAGTTGCGTATGCTGAGCAGAAATATATGACAATATTGGCTTCCGTAGACGTATATGTAACCAGTAGACACAACATTGATTCTCAGTGTATTTCTTGATATAATCAAACAATTGCAAAATCATATGTTAATAATTATCCTCACATCAGCATATTTGATTTAAAAGCTATTTGTAATAATATTTTTCATGGAAGAAACATTCATTCTTTCATTCATCTGTGCATTACTACTCTAGCATTATCCTCATATAATAAAAGTGGCATAAAGTCAACAGAAATAACAAATCACACTGGCGTAAAAAAGACAATAAAAAGACTTCGTAATGATTAGACTTGAATCATTCTTCAGGAGCAATATTAGAAACATTCCACTGCTCGTGAGTTAGTGCGGCTGAATGCTTGATTCTGAAGATTCATTATAATTCTTAGTTTTTACAGCACAGATTTACATTAATTCACTCATTCTAATCCATACATGGATTTGTGTGTGTAAAAATATGTTGATATGTTAATCACCTGTTTTTGTGAGGAGATTTTATTTAGCATCTTTCCCCAATTTTCTCCCGAATTTAGTCATGACCGTACCCAATTCCCGTACAGTACGTATCTCTGCCCTATCACACAACAGCTACCAACCAGGGAGGGCAAAGGCTATCACATACGTCCTTTGAGGCATGTGAAGCCAACCAAATGCACCTTTTCGAACTGCTGCTGCAGAGGATGGCATAACGCACTTGGAGAAAAGTGCTATCCGCCCCCTTCCTCATACAGGAGCTTGCAGACACTCATGATTGGCTAGCGTAGCGTCACTGTGATTAATAAGGAAGTGACAGTATGACACCCCTCCTTCCCTGAGAGCACAGACAATTCTTCTCTCGTGGACTCCCAGCCATTGATGACATTTGAACTTGTTTACCTCCGGATGAAAGGGTGATCTCTAAATGTTCTTGAGATACTGTGCTGTCTTGGATAGACTCATAGATGGATGCCTAAAAAGTATGATGTGTTAGAGTTGTGAGAAGTGGCAAATGGCTATGATATAAAAGGAATAAAACACTTCTGCGCATTATTCATAAAACAGCCCTTTGTAAAATAAACCAAGTAGGGTTTGAAAGGCATTCAGACACATGTACTGTCTACATTTGTGGAGGATTATAGAGACAGATTTGACTCAGGTTTAAATAATAAATGTGAAATGAATAAAATGTTGCATTAGTTTTTCAATCAAATTTCTTGGTAGTGCGAGTTTTTTACACCAGATGCAGAACAAAATGGCAGGGTTCTTTGAATGGGTGACAGTTATATTTTGTTGCAGGATTCTACCTAGAAGCTTTAAGGGTTCCCCCAGCAGGATCACCTGAAGAGCACTTTCACGTTCTAGATGGAACTTTTAGAGTAGTAGTCACCAAGCCTGTTCCTGGAGATCCACCTTCCTGCAGGTTTGATCTCCAACCAAAATCTAACACAACTCGTTCAGTTAATCAAGAACTTCTTAAGGCAATGATTAGATGGTCATGTGGCACGACTATGGTCGGAGCTAAAGTCTTCAGAGAGGTAGATCTCCAGGAACAGGTTTGGTGACCACTGCTTTAGCGCGTTACTGAATATTACTGTATTCAATAAGGGAATAAATCGAGTAATCATAATCCAATTCATTTAGATTTATAACCTCTGAAATGGATTACAATCAAATATAAATCCCTTAATTGGGTTTCTCCATGTTAATATAAGGGTTAATGTAAACAATTACTATAACAGCCAGTAAGCAGCAATCCAGAATGAATTGAGATGTTTCTTTGATGCGACACCCTGAACCTAATTGCAACCACTGGCTAAATTTAGCTAAATAGGCTCATTACTATTTTCATTATTTTTATGATCATTAATAATCTTTCCAAAGATCACTTCACTCCCTGCCTTTAAACAAATAAACATTTTAATTTAGTCCTGCTGTATTACTTGTCTGTCATGTTTGTGTACACAGGCAGGACGTACAACAGAAATCTATAAAAGAACAGGAAGTTAAGCACTAGCTTGATGGAGTGAGATATAAACCCAGGATTACAGCAGAGATATTCATATATCTTATGGAGGCCATGGCAGAGGTGGCTGATGTTTGACTAAGAGTAATGTTGACAACAGCTTATGCTACAGAAGAGGTCTAAAGATGAAGAGTGAAGCATAAAAAACTCCTAGAAAGGGATGATATAGAACAAGAGCTAAGAAAAGAATGAACTTTTAACATGGCTTTTCTGAGATGGAGCAACCTGAGAGATTTAAATAGCTTGCCATGCCTGCTTTTTTGTTAAAGATGTATACAAACTTAACCAGGTGGCCTTGTTGAAGCATTAATGGGGTAGATCTAGCTGAGGAAATGTTTAATGGCTCATAAGTAATAAACAATACATATTAGCCTAACTAACTAATTAGGTTAAATGAAGCCACTGTTATTTTTGACCTACAGCAGGTTTATAATGAATAAAACAGCAACACAGGATTGTAAGATATATAACACACACACAGAGGTCATTCAAAGTGCTTCACAGAAGTAAAATAAGCATAAAAGAAGAAATAATAAAGTTTAGTAAAAATCAGTATAAAGGGAAAAACGTAAGATTTAAAAGAATAAAATAGATTTAAAAAAGCAGTATAAAAGAAGAAACATAACAAAGATGAAAGTGGATAGAACAGATAAAAGTGCAGGTTTTTGTGCAAGTAGAACCAACTGATTAATTGAAGGCAGCAGAAAACAAGGCAGGTTTTTTTTTACTTCTTTTAAAGCAGTTGGGGCAGATCTGATCTCCACATGCAACTAGTTCCAGCAGTGGGCAGCATAATGACTAAATGCCATTTCACCCTGCTTAGTGTCAGATCTGAGCACCACTAGCTGACCAGCTCCGGTCGATCTAAGAGACCTACCAGGCTTATATTCATCAAACATTTCAGAGATACATGCAGGGCCCAAACTAAAATTCTGTATCAATTTGGAAGCCAGTGTAAGGACTTGAGAATTGGAGTAATGTGCTCTCTTTTCTTGTTTTTTGTTAGAATTTTAGCAGGAACATTTTAAATAAGCTGTAGCTGTCTAATGGTCTTTTTGTGGAGGCCAGTGAGAATAGTCAACCCTACAGGATATAAAGGCATGAATAAGTTTCTCCAAATGTCCAAGCTATGTTCTTGATATGCCACGATGCTGATTTATTTATAGCTTTAATGTGGTCACTGGAACTATGATCCCCATCTATGATTACACCAAGATTTCTGGCATGGGTTATAGGCTTTATTTCCCTAGATTACAGGTAGGCACTAAGTTCCAACCTTCTTTCTTTGTTCCCGAACAAAGACATTTTGCTGCATCTATGCATTTACTATTGCAGGGCATAGACAAGATGAGTCTATGGGACCAAAAAATCATTTGGTGAAGGTTAGATCTGAGTGTCGTCTGCATAGCTATGACAAGCCACCTTGTATTCTTGGAGAATTTGACCATGAGGACGCATGTACAAGTTGAACATAAGGGGTCAAAGAATTAATCCTCATGGGACTCCATATGATATGATGGTTTCCTCTGATTCATAGGTGCTGATAGAGATGAAATAACCCCTGCCTTCTAAGTACAACCTGAACCATCTGAGGACCGTTCCTGAGAGCCCGACACAATTTTTCATTCTGTCTAGAAGTATTTTATGATCAACAGTGTCAACGACAGTTATTTTACCTAATTACCTGTATTCAGGCGAGTGTCATTTAATACCTTTATGAGAGCTGTTTCAGTACTATGACATTGACAGAAGCCTGATTGAAAGTCATCGAAGTAGCCTTTTAAGTTCTTGCTGATACAATTGAAAACTACTTTCTCGAAAACATCGCCTATGAATGCAAGATTTGAAATAGGCCCCCTAATTATTAAGTGTGAAGGCATCCAGGTTTCTTCTTTTCAGGAGGGGTTTTATGCAGTACTATTGATGCAGTTGGGGCTTAGGATGCAGTAACTATTTCTTCAAGAGTTATGTGATCAATAGCAGTAAATTCAGACATGAAGGCCATATTTTTCTGTGTGCAGATACAGATTTTGTTTGCTTGACTAAATTGAGCTAATGCTTAGTCTAATATTTTCAATTTTGTATTGGAAAAAAGATACAAACTCAATACACTTTTTATCTGATAGGAACTCTGGAGGTAACTGGGTAAGTGTTCTTAATGTTTCCATTAATGATATTAGAGAAATAAGACCATCCATCCCTGTTTAACTCAGACCTATACATGTGGATTCTCTCTTGTCATGACCAACCTAAAGCTTAGATTTTTTTCCATTTATGCTCAGCTTTTCTTAACTCTCTCTTCTGATTAGCTACTGCTGTGGCATTTCTCCTTGATGCCTTAAGTTTACCATAAATCATTTTAGCCTTAAAAGGTACTATAGCATCAAAAACCCTGAGAACTTTAAAACTAAACAGATTAAGACTCCACAGACTCTGCTGTTATACATGGTATTGTAGACATGATGCTACGTCCTTAACTTAACTGAGGTCCTTGCTGATAATTAAATCCACCGTATGTATATATGAGTTGGACCCATTACATGCTGTACCAGATCAAATGTGTCAAACAAAGCAATGATTTCTTTAGCGGTGCAGTCTAAATGTTTAGGATTGTCAATGTGAATATTAAAACCACCAGTTATAAAAAAAGAATTAAAGTCTGTAATTCCTCATTAAGTTTGGATAGTAATTTGAAGGCCTGTAGATAACAACTAGTAAAATTCTTGGAGAGCTTTTCATCACAGTACAGAGATATTCAAAGGAATTAAATTCACAAATGCACACTTAACCATTTAAAATGTTTGAGCAGGGTCTGATCCAAGGAGAACTGTTGCTCCGCAGTTGTCCTCCAACCATGTTTCAGTTAAAAACATCAAATCTGACTGGTGTGTAGATATAACTATTAACTAGCAAGCGATCCGTTATTAAAAACTGCTAAAGTAAAACTTAAAACAGTCCGAGGCTCCTGTAAAATCTGACGTAAATTAACCCGATTAACCCTGAGAGCTGATTATACTCTGTACTTTCCGTTTCCTATAAGAACTGGAATAGGTCGCAGCTTGTCTTGAGACTAGTCATGAGTAGTGACACTATTATAGCAGGGACCTTGCAGGTATCAATGGGAGCTCTTCAGTGCACAGTATATTCACATCCCAGACTGAAACATTTGTTTTTGTTCATTTTAACAATGTGATTATTAAACAACATCCTTGTCATTTAGTGCAAAGCCACAAAACTGAGATCATGAAACTTTAAAAAAAAATTATATTTCAGATAAAAAAAAAAAAAACACAGTAAAAAAAATTTAACCTCTTTATTTACAACTGTAGTGTCAGATTTTAGAAACTGAGTTCATGTTACGCATGACTTACTGTATAACTGTCATGTCACCTTGCTACACACTCCACATCCCAGCAGTCTCAGCGGCGTACAAACATGGCAGTTGAGGACTGCATTTCCCGGCACCCTCCTGCACTTCCTTGTTCACAGTCTCATACATTTTGATTTGTTACACCTGTTTTGAGTTTGCTTGTAATCACAGCCACTCCATTTAAGCACTTCCTGTTCCTTTGTTCATTGTGATTCTGTTATGGGTGCTGTACTGAGAGCTTTAAAGGTTTGCAAGCTAATATATTTTTTAGTCTTTGTCCTTACACAGTTTACCTCCAGTCTCGGTTTGACTAATTAATGAAGAAAGTAAGAAATGCAGGAATTATTTTAAACCATCTCAGTGTCATAAATACAGCAGAGAATTCACAGAATTTTAGCAGTCGCCTATTAATTAATCATAGATCAGAGTGTCTTAAATTTTTAATAATTGCTGGATTCTTCAAATGATGAATTATCGCCCATTGCTCTTGACAGAGCGTTTACTTCCGGTTCCCTCTGGATATGAGGAAGAGACGCAGAGAAAGAAACATAGAAAGTGGAGGCTTAGTGATTTGCACATGAGATCATTGCTGGAAGAAGGCTCTCGAGGGAAACAACGGCTCTGAGCGTGCCTGGGATCTCTCTCGTTCTCTCTCTGGCTCTCATATACTCGCAAACACACACACACACATACAAACACATAGACACACGTGCATGAGCAAGAAGGGGAAACTATTGGCTCTGCTTTTCAATCTAAATGCAAATGCATGGAACGGGAGCTCGTGAACAAAAAGAGGAGATACAACAAAGGGAAGGAAAACAAAAGGGCAAGATTAGAAAACACTTGTATCATGTATGTTCAAGTACTTGCATGGCAGCGTATATGTGGGTGTGAAAGTAATTTAAACATGAGGTTTGAATATGTCTGGCAATATTGTGTCAGTCTTAGCTGTTCCGTAGCAAAGCACCTGTGAGCTCATGGAATGTGACAATTTCTTTTCCATAATGAGCTAGTCGGTGTGATGCGTAGGCGTTTCCGTGAGCGTGATTAGCCACGGCCGTGGTGATGAGGTAATCTACAGTCAGCATGTCCATCACCAGGCCTGTGAAGTGTAGAATGATGCTTTTACATCATAGCACACATGATCTGCAGTGAGAAGTATGGAAAACAGCTACTGCTTTGCTTGCGAGTCTTGTTACTGAATGAAAAGTCATCATTACTGGATTTGCTCCATTAATGATTTTATTTATGTCATGAAGTTCAGCCCCAATAGGGGACCCCTGTTGAGCAAAGCCATTAGAGTAGTGGTTTAGTAAACAGAAAGCCAGTTTTATGTTTTTTTTTCAAATCTAATTGGCATGAGGAAAGATATAATGAATCTGCGTGTTAATGGAATGTTGTTCTTAGAATGTTGGAAAGAAATGAACAGTGCCATTATTTCCCATGCCTTTTACAACTCTATTTATCAAATGCAATAATACTGTAATAATGTTCACACCAAGCAGCAACAGAATTTAGTGGTTTTGTCAGAAACACATTATATCGTTGTCTCTTTGTTGATGTCAATGCAAGAATTGTCTTTGTTCAGTGACAGTTGATCTATATGCACTCTCTTGCATGAAACTAAACCAACTAAATGAAAATATATTGACTGTTAGTATAATATACACTATATTGAGAAATGCGTGTGGACACCTGACTATCTCACCCATGTGCACTTTTTGAACATCCCATTCAAGATTTGGTCCCTCCTTGCTGTTAAAATAACCTCCACTCTTCTGGAGAGGCTTTCCACTAGATGTTGGGTGAGGAGGCCTGGGGTGCAGTTCATCCCAAAGGTCTTCAGTGGGGTTTAGGTCAGGGCTTCATGGACCGCACATATTATCATGGGGAAGCAGGTTTGGGTCGCTTGTGCTTCAAACTATGTAGCGACAGTTCGAGGAAGAACCGTATACTACATGGGTATGATGGTCAGGTGTCCTCATACTTTTGGACACATTTAGAATATTTAGAATAGATTAAAAACATATAACAGGAATAAATCAAGATTAGATCAAATATAGAATGAAATCGAACCTAGAAGATTCAGAGCAAATGGCTAATAACTAAGTGGTGACCATGACCTTATGTGGGTAGCCTATGAAATGTCCCCACTACATCATAGGACATGTTCTTTCACATTCTTGTCTCATTAAGGAGTTAAGGAAGTGAATTCAAAGACACAGAGGCTGCTGAGTACTTGTAATGTATAGACAAGTTATCTCTGACATTGAAGGGCAGAATAAATGTGGTTAGTGTGTAATTCCATGTGGTTTATATATGGACATGAGTGCATGGCTAGATTAATAGTAAGATCATAATTTATTATAAATCAATAAAGATATTTATTGTTAATAAAGATAATTACTGTTCAATAAAGGTATTTAACAGTAATTTATTGTAAATACGGCCTCATATGTCACTGCACAACCTTGTTGAAAGATCACAGCATGTGCGTACACATGTACAAGCAGATATTCAGGTGTCTAGGCTGCTCTTTGTATACAGTCTGTGATTGATGTACCGAAAGAGAGACTGTATTGACACGAGCAGCCAGATTGACCATCATAAGCTCATAAACCAGCTGCAAAAGTACTAATCAGTAAAAGGAAGCTAAAGTGACCACCATAAGCTTGTAGACCAGCAAAAAATACACTCTTAAAAATAAAACTTCGATAGTTCCTTCAAGAGGATGCAATTAGTGTATATATTTTACTTAGGAATGTTGATGTGGTGTACCTTTATTTACCTTTTCGAGAGAACCGTGTGTATGGACCTTAATTTGTCCTTAAAGGTAATTTGTATTCATGTTTCAAGTTGGAAGATACACACTAAAGGTATAAATGTGATGGTCCCATGACAGCAACAAGGAAAAGTACAATTTTGGTACCTACTGTGTATTTCTGAGACTGTAGGAAGA
This sequence comes from Notoglanidium macrostoma, assembly GCA_030068235.1. Taxonomy (NCBI): domain Eukaryota; kingdom Metazoa; phylum Chordata; class Actinopteri; order Siluriformes; family Auchenoglanididae; genus Notoglanidium; species Notoglanidium macrostoma. Next base: position 8,798,026 of record JAQQZR010000010.1, read on the forward strand.
CCAAAGGGTATCTAGGGTGACTATCATAAACTGGTGAACAGCTAAACCCTCAACATTATAACCAGTAAAACCAGCTGAAGTGACGATCAGAAACTGGTAGATGAGCTAAATCACTGAATGTGAACAGAAAGATTCTGATCAACCAGCTTACCCTCCTTTATCTGGCCAAACTATTATTTCTTTCTTTCTTTATTTAGTGCTGGGTACAAGGAGTGAATGAAGACTGCATAACTTTAAATGATGCCTTCACGTGGCTAAGGAAAGACAGGACAGTAATGAAACGTTGTACATCGTTCCTTTATTCTTGGTGCATTTATATCTAAAGAGAGCTGCTGACAGCGCACATAAGCGCTTGCCAAATTAGCCACCGATTAATTGTCACCAATTAAATATTGAAAGGCAGCAGTTGTTTACAAAGAAATGGTGGTGCTACAAATTGAGGTATTAAGCATCAGTACAAAGCAGCATATGATTGAAGTTTATTAGAAGCCCTTTGCGAACACTTGTCTCAGCTGTTTCATGTGGTCTGATATTATGCATAGGCCATACACTAAAGAAAGTTTTGATATTATGTTAACAGGTAATGGGCTATCAGCTGAGTTTAGCACAGGCTAGCCCCAGTGAGGTTACAGATACAGAGAATGTAAGCAATGCCAGATTAAAACCATGTAGTATGTTGTTTGTGGGGTTTTGTTTATGTTTAAGCAATGAATTTGTAAAAGCAGCCCAAATTCGTCTTTGCTTATAACACTTCTGTTAGGCTAATTGGACCTCTGTGGTATGGAAACCAATGTAAAATTCATTCAGTCCCCAAGACGTGGCATATAAATGGGTTTCATCATGGCTATTAATATCATGGCCATAACTAGCTGGGTTCAAACCTTGGTTGTTTCAAACAGGTGTTTTTTTGCCTCCCATGTAGCATCTCCACTTGTCAAATTCAATATAGAAACCCTGATGTCCTCCTAACGGGGTGGCAAAATGGACTCTACTGTGCGTAAAAATACCATTCATATCAGTGATGACCGCTGACCTCAGGACAGCTGAAGAGGATGCTGTAGGTTTGCCCTCAGACTTAATCAGTCATTATGTTTAGCGTTTACTTCTTGTTCAGACAAGTGTGATGTTTGAGCTTATTTGAGAGCATATGATACAGTATAAATATGATTGTTTAAGAGGGTGATTGGTAGTTTATAAAATGCAAACTACTTGTAATGCTGTTCGCCAAATCAGCTTGCTAGTAACACAAGCTATACACATTGCAGCTATGCTAGCTGATATACCCTGTGGTAGCTGCAGGCTACATGGCCTTTTTGCCTTTCTAAGTAATCCATGAACAGACTTGTGACAATCTGTATCAGTATGAATGTTACAGTATCTTTGCAAGGCGGTTGTGGTCATATTTTAAACGGAAATTAGTGTTAGAATGAGAACTATCGAAATATGATACATAAATGTAACAAGTATGATATTCCCTGCCTGCATGTAACATGCTTTATGATGAACTGATTCTCAAAGAGGAACAAATATATTTGGTAAATATGAACCATGCCTCCGTCGCTCGAGCACATTTGAGGCTTGAATAGGATATTGACATCAGTCCTTGAAAGACCCAAATATTAAACCCCATATTGATTGTCTGCCCTGTATGTATACATTCTCTATTGTGTGAAAGGCAAGAAAGCACAGCCTTTAAAGATTTGACATTTTTCTCATTATCTTTTCCCTCTGACCCAAACACTGGCTGGCAATATTCTGCACTTAAGGGTGGGGAAACAAAAGCTGTCTCCTCTATGGCCGTTCACTTTATTTTTTCTGTACTAGTAGGGCATCCTTGAGTGCTTTCGTAAGTCAAACAGTGGCAGTGAAAAGCCAGAAGTGCCAGGGAGTCCACTTGAGTCTAATTAATGACTGAAGTGACTTAAAGGAATACTTCAACATGAAATGCTAATATCGCTAATAATGACCAAAAGCCAGGAAACCCTGCCTGTTAGCGCTATGCTAATGTCTATCTGCATTTACTTTTTTTGGGGGTAAAATATAGTGTAATATATGTAATAACCAATTCATATATTCTTTCTATTGTTATATTTGTTTTTCATGGATAGATTACCATTGTTACAACAAATTCACTCCGATTATATATTATGATGTTGTGCTAAAAATAATGCTGTTTTGAAAGGATGGAATAATGACAAGCTAATTTATATCAGCATTAGCATTTTTGAGTGAATTCTATTGATAGGTTTTCCCTTGTTGGTTTTTTAGTGTTATTGCACTGTATTAGCACAACATGTAGCTTTTCATTTTATCTTGTCAAGTTGTAAAGTAGAGATTCTGTCAGCATTGTCTTTGTGAATTATTGTTTAGTGCATGAGCTTTTCTCTGGGAAATCTATGCACAGATATTGTTACATGGTACGAAATATAAAAGCATTCTATATTTATAGTTGTTTATGCTGGACAGGTAATAAATATGCATATATTTTCCTTTCAACATGGATTATTAATTTGAATGTAGCACATATTCAACTTGTGATGTGTTCACTGAGAAGCAATTTGTGAAGACGTTGCAAAAGTCCTATTTTTTCAACAGTGAAACAGAACAGACAATTTATAACGGATTCAGAAGTTTGTACTCTTCTGTACGTGTATGACTAAACGTAATGTGTACCATGGCAGAGAAAATCTCAGAACATCTCGGTGCGTCTACTGACTGCCACAATGGCTTTGCCTATAATGCTATAAATATCGACCGAATATCCCAGCACTGTTTGCGTTTGAGGCTTGCTGACCAGACCGTTGATCTCCGACAGTGCTGTTTTCAGTAATGAAAGTTCATGATCAAAGCCTGGAGAAAACAGTTGCGCCCTCGTGAAAGCTGCACTTTTTCATCCTGCTTCGTTTGAACAAAGATCCACTTAAACGTACCACTGACTGTGTGCCTGCAACAGCTCTTTTACCCTTGACAAATATTTGACAGCATTATGCAACTCCAGAAATGCAATTTGAATTTAGATTAATACAGCATTATTCAAACTGTTGAATATTCCGCAGACATGAGGCGCGAGATAGACGGATAGAGCAGGGAGTAATACGATCTTCTCGGCTTAAGTGACGGCGTTGAAACAAGGGAGGGAAGGCTGCTTTGATCTTTCGTATTAATTACGGCCTAATTGAGGGAATTCTCTGTTGCACACCTCTCTAAGCTCTTTGAAGCCCGCCACCATTCAGCTCCTTGTATACTCGCTATCCCGTCCTCCCTCTATCCCTCACCCGCACATACACGCTGACAGGTCCAACAGCAAGATGCCCTTCTACTTCAACTGATAATGTTATGAGAAATAAATCTGCTGGCTGTGAGGTTTTGCCCATCTGTGTGACATATAGGTGCTCATGTGGAGTAGGCATGGGCACTCGTTCACTAACACTAACTATTTTGAGAGCCTTGGGGCGGACACACAGGAAGCGATTCGCTCGTTGCTCATTGCTTTGTAACTGACTTTTGGCTGCTTGTGGACGTTCCAGGCTCTGGTACTGTATACCCTTTGTATATTTATTGGCAGTCAAAGGTATGCTTAGCTCACATTGGTAGTCACGTCAATCGCGATGGCTCAAAATTGAGATTGGTACCCGCCCACTTTGCATCACGAATGGTTATTTCGCCTGTCATTGCTACAAATCACCAAATTTCACGGACATTCCATGGTCTCTGGTCACCACGTCACTGCTAATCTCTTCCTGCGTGTACATCCCTTAAACCTGAAAACCCGAGGCACTGAATAGGCAGCAAGGGGTGTGTGTATTAGCAGGCGAGTTTTGGATATCATCCAGAACTGACAAGCGAGTCTGTAGTGCAGTGCCTGCTGCTCGCTCGGCTCCCATCTGGACAGGCGACGAGCAAGTCTGATCAACATGTGGCTCTGAGGAGGAAAGGGAAGGGAAAAATGGGCATGTTCAAACAACAGAAGACTATGATCAAATTATTTGAAGTGAAAATGGATGTAAGTGTTTGTTCATTTAGATTTCAGGGACTCTGATGAACCAGAGGATTTCATAAGATTACACCAGATTTTCATTCTCCTATTTATAGTTCGTGGTGCAGCGGATGGTATTGCCGTCTCAAAGCTCCGGGGCTCTGGTTCGATCCTGAGCTTGGCTTGCTGCCTGCATGGAGCTTTTCATGTGCTCCTCGTGTCTGTGTGGGTTTCCTCGGCATTCTGTGATTTCCTCCTCTCTCCAAAAACATGTCGGTGGCTTCACTGGCTACTCTAAAATACACACTGATGAACTGGTGTCCCATTTAGTGTATATTCCTTCTTCGCATCCAGTGTTCCTGGAAACCACAATGACCCTGAACAAGATAAGGTGGGTTCTGAAGGTGAACGAATGAATTAACGAATGCATGTAATTCCGATCCATAACAAGCAAGACAGAAATGACAGTGGGAACAAATATTCTTCCTAAAACGGAAAAAGGAGGAACCAGGACTCAGTAAAGGGAATCTTATCCTCTCCTGGAGGACACCAGATTATCTGATTAATTATCTAAACAAATTCTCATTAGTATTGCAGTTTATTCTTTCCGATTAGCCGAGCCATATTTCTGTGTAAACTATTCGCATTCGGTGATTGCAGAGTTTAGACAGATGCGCTTAGAGGGAGGTCACTGTGCAAAAGAAAGGAGCCTTGACCCGTTAGTCATAAATCATCATCCATTAGCCACAGGCCTTAGAACACGGAGAACATCTCATTTCCTCCTAAAATCAGTAGCTCAGCCTTAAATAATATTATGCTCTCACCCAGCCTGTAGTTGATAGTTGTCTTAATCCCAATTGCTCTCCAGCATGGCAGTTGTCCCCGGTCAACGCACTCGCTGCCTCACAATTACAGTCATGCTGCAAAAACTCAAGGTTTCTTAATCTAATCATGTTTCATAATAACGTGGCAAGTCTTTTTTTTTCATGTAATTAGTTATCATTGATGCATTGTAATGATTCTCGGAAGCAGTCTAATTAGATTTGAATCATTAATGAGAAACTTATGGTTAATGAAGTTTCATTGAGCATGTGAGATATGTTCACACAGACATGCACGCACACACACGCACGCACACGCACACACACACACACACACATTGGCTAAGATATCTAAGAGAAACTACCAAATTTGGCTAATTTTGTAAAGGAGGTCCTTGTTATGTCATTCTTTTACAGATGTGTGTGTGTGTGTGTGTGTGTGTGTGTGTGTGTGTGTGTGTGTGTGTGTGTGTGTGTGTGTGTGT
>JAQQZR010000010.1:8840522-8854312 GCA_030068235.1 Notoglanidium macrostoma
ACTCCACACTGAAAGGCACCCTGGGTGACCCGGGGATCGAACCCAGGACCTTCTTGCTGTGAGGCGACAGTGCTAACAGTGACATTTCAAAACAGGTACAACAACCAATCCACGTAACTAGCCTGCAAGTAAAAACTGTGCTATTTCTATCATTACCATATTTTTTTCTGACCATATTATTAGTTCTAATCCAGCTGTGCTTTGGACAAACCACAGACATATGACATTCTTAATCTTTCTCAATAAATGAAGGATTAACATTCAGTAGGGTATTAAGACAAAGAAAAACTAATCTTTTGCTTACTGCTGCTACATTTAGCAGAGGCAATTTGAACTTTTATTTGAAGGGCATATACTATAATTAGTAATAAATAATCAGTGTTATTAAAGTCAGTCTACCACTGTCACCATTGTTTTATGTATTAATTGTATTTTTAATGAAAAATGCAATGGTTTGTGACTCGGAACTGTTGTTATTAGTGCTTGCTGAAGTGTAACTTGAAATTAAATCTTTAGGCCATGACAAACACAGCTTTGGTCCTGGATCCCTGACCCTTATTTTAGTCTTAACCATTTGTAATTGTACATGAATGCATATATTCAAAGGAATTTGCAAATATTAAACCGTCACATATTTGTAAATGCCACCAAGATAGATTAATACTTAGCACCTTTAAGTCACATCCTTTTAAACTGTATAGCCCTCTTACTGAATAGCCCTCTAGATCAAACCTTGGAAGCCAGGGAAGCCTTTAACTCTTTTACCAGAGAGCCAAGAAATGGAATTTCCGCCTGTTTTCTGGATTAAATTTATTATTTATTTATTTATTTATTTATTATTATTAGTTATTGATTTGTGATGTCCCACGCCACTCCACATATACTCCGCCTCTAGTGGTTTGTCTGTTCTGGGCTACTGTAGCGACACAACATGGTGGCTCTGTACAGGTGGACCCACGCCAAGTGCTCATTCTAAGCTTACAAACACACAACGATACAGGTGATTATAGACTAATGAAAAGATTATGAATATTATGTTCCATTTATGCTTCCCCTAAATTCTACATAGTAGACCCTTATAAGTTAACATTTTATTTTGGCAGTTATATATGGTGTTTTACTATCAAAAACGTTTTAGTTATGCTGTCTGTTTTATCTGTGTACTAACGTTATTGTGAATAGGTATGAACTGTTTGCCCAGCAGGGGGCTCACACCCCTCCCGTTTCCCATGGCCCTGCTCACCAGCGATGCACCATTATCATGGACCATTTCAGTAGACGTTTATTTTCTGAACAAAATCAAACTGTTCAAATATTAGGCTCATGGTTTAAATATGTACAATAATAATCTGGATAGTAATTGGAGCCGTAGAGATTTTATTTCTGAACTTATTAAAATATTCGGTTCAAGAGATTAGTTTTCAATTATTGAGGCTTGGATTCATTCAATTCAAGTGACAAGTCAAATATGATAATAACTCTAATAACTTTATAAAGTTTTCCACCAAGGTAAAAAGCCTCGGTGCTCCTAGACACTGCTATAGAGTGTTATAGGAAGTACAGCAGAGGGACGAGACTACAGTTCAGACTGGGAGTTCATTTCATGGAACTATGCAGGAAGTATTCTTCTTTGTCACAGCCTCAATGTCATGTCCATTTGGACCTGTTATACCTGCCAAACTGTAACACACACAATTAAAGAACATGTTTATGCTGTGCAATCAATCCATCTGTTAATGTAAATATGCTTTAAAAAGTCTACATGATACATGTAAAAGATAATTGTTTACAGCTTCAAATATACCATTGCGGTTTTATGTTTTAAAGTCTAAGAAGATATCTGCATATTGTTTATCTTTAAAAGGCCTCTGGTATTTTTCAACCTTGATAACTTGATAATCTGTGAATATGACCACTTCAAAAGACCAAGAGGCCTTTGAAAGCCTTGAAGGTCAGACCAAAAATAACAGTACTGGAGCACTATTTCTGTACACACACCTCTGTAATGGTGTCTGAATTATATCAACAAGGCCTTCAAGCAAGACCTGCATGACCTCTACTTTAAAGAATAAATATTACTGGAGAGAGAACGTGCAAAATCTCCAAGGTCTCGTCTTGGAGCTTAAGAAGCTTAGGAGCTGAATACGGCAGCATTAGAGCTTTTTCCACACTGCTTGCACTAGGGTTAAAATATGGGGACCTTTGAGTGACTTAGCTTCAAAGCTTTTCACTGCACTCATTCAGAATAAAACGCTATTTGGAAGCTGAAAAACAAGTCACAGAGTTTAATGAGCAGTTCTTATCATGTTCAATATATGATAACTGTTCTTTTAGCAATGGCGTGCCTCGTCCTGGAATTAAAAAAAAAGGCTTTTTATCTTATGAACTGAGCACTAAGACTGCCTCCTCACAGAATCAGTTCTTTGCTTGACTGATTAGGGCAGATGAGATTAAATTGGGATTAGTCTGTATCAAGGCCTCTCAGTAAATGTGCTGAAAATGCTGACTTGCACTTCATAATGGGACTTAATGGCTCAGACTTAATGGTTCTGTTACACACTTTCTATTGCCTTGGTTATTGTATTCTGGGTCATTTAAAATTACTGTCTAAAATTTCCTACTTCTTTTCTTGGATGAATATTTTCTGCAATAGTGTGTGGCAGACTGTGTCATCACGGTCACTTACTTCCTGGCCTTGTCCAATCATGCCATCTTTCCCAATGATGAGTGGATTTATAGAAGTTTAAACATTGTAAACTTGAAGATACTCTAAGCTAGTCTCTGGAGTTCCATCTCATCCGATTAAACCTCTTTATGGACAATTCCATTACGTTTTCTCCTACAGCATATTGCTATGCAGCATGGATTCCCCAATTGAACATGATAACAAAAACCCATGAATCACCAGAAGCAACTGTTAATGGTGTTGAGTGTTGTACAGTGCCTGTCCTTACATTGCAAAAGTCATTTTTAGGTCAAATGGTTTTCACGTTTCAAGATGCTGCAGTCGAATATATGACCATGTAAGGAACATACTGGGTAGTGTTGAAACTTAACAAGTTGGTCACCCTCTTAACCTTGTAATCAGCCAAGTCATTTAAGAGATGTATTTTTTGGGGCTATTAAAGTGACTTCACCCCCTATTTGGTTCTTCAGTACAGTGCTGGGCCATTTTTATAACACATATCAAGAACCATACAATAAAGACCCTGCCATGTAGGTGGGAATGTAGGCCGCTATAAATGCCTGAAATGGTAAAGGCTTTGACAGACAGGAAAGTATTTGCAGTGAGGAAAAAGAATACACAATTCTGTCACAACAGTTGGATGTATCTGTAAGGAGATGCTCCTTCATGAAGAACCATGGTGTGGTATGATGTATTTTTTCCAGATACTCAAAAGGAGCAACATCCTGCAGAGCACTACAGTTTCAAGCCAGACTCTGAGAAAATAAGTGACAGTGACAGTCCTATTTGCAGGGATATACTGAGAATGGCCTCTGCCAAATGACTTCTGCCAAAACCGATGTCGAGAAGATTGGCATAACATGGAAATGAGGTGGTGTAACTAGATAGATGGTATAGATATAACTCTTCTCCCTCTCCAGGAGATTTTTTCAAATATGGAAAGTTTCTTGAGTTGCATGGATTTCTTGACTCCCTTGAAATAATGAGGGCCACATAGCAAGAAGGTAAATTTTATGTGTTCAGAGATTAGAGCAATAGAAGTCATGATGTATGCATTCAGAGCTTAGAGCAGAAGAAGGGATGATGTTGATGCAGAGGATATGATGCTTAAAGGGAAAGATGCAATTTTGGCATTTCCTTCACAAATCTCATCACCATCTGACATGCAGGAATACAGACTCACTGACCACTTTAATTGGAACATATGTTCATTCATGCAATTATCCAATCAGGCAATCATGTGGCAACAGCACAATGCATAAAATCATGCAGATGCAGGCCAAGAGCTTCAGTTAATATTCACATCAAACATCAGAATAGGGGAAAATATGATCTCAGTGACTTAGACTGTGGCATGACTGTTGGTGCCAGACACATTGGTTTAAGCATTTCAGGAATCTGCGCTATTCATGCACAACAGTCTGTAGTCTCTCTCTCTCTCTCTCTCTCTCTCTCTCTCTCTCTCACACACACACACACACACACACACACACACACACACACACACACACACACACAAAGTGAGTGGAATTTCTGCAGGCAGAAACACCTTGCTGATGTCAGACGAGAGTGAAGACACAGAGATAAAATTGTTTCTCCATTCTGATCATTGTGTCACACCTGTATCATTGTGCTGCTGTTTGGATAATAGCATGAGTGTGCAGGTGTACATGTGTTCCTAATAGAGTGGTCAGTGAGCATATATACTACAAGTGCAATATCTTACATTTGAGTACTTCTTTAACTTCTTCTTACACTTTATGAGAGTGTGAGTGGCTGAGAGAAGTTTTTTTTTCTTGTTTACACTAGCTGTTTTCTAAATTGACCATGACATCAGGAAGTCACTGAATGAGGAGTGACATCAGGATTCGCTGAAACTAGGCTTACAGGGCCAAGTTTTATTCAGTGTTGGCAGCAACACTAGATCTGCCACCCTATACCCTCCAAGCAAAAAGCAACAAATCCACAAGGATCTAACCAGATACCTTATAAATAGTACATGCTGAGGTTTGGGAGTCATGCTGATGAGTCTGGGCATCCAGGAAGGAAGTAGGATGAGAGGGACAGATTTAAGTATTGTAGTTAATGGTAGATGTAATTTTTCAAATTCAGCATCTATAGTTACACTGAAATTTTAAAATGTTGATTTTGAAATATGTCAGATTAAAATTACTCTTTTTTTTTTTTTTTTTTGCTTCACAAGGGTATGTTTCACAAGGGTATGTTTGGAGCAATCTGTGTGAGAAAAGAATCATGGAAACTGGATGACAAGCAATGCTGATATAGTAGAATTCAAGAACAGCCTCATTTCACCTCATTTATGCATTGCATCTTGAAGTGACCATCTTTGAGCCCATAATCATCTAACTCCTTATGCCATTGAATATCCTGTTGTATGTGTTTGTTGACCTCCTTTGACTTCATCACTTATTTTGAACTTCTTGCACTGCTGGTGCATCCATGGGAATGGAATTCCATGGGAATAGGGGAGGTTAGGATCTAAGCATACATTTAAAAAAGGTGTGAACTGTGCGTGTTCTTCCAATGTAAGAAACAGGAAGTTCTGAGGAATTTCTCTGATTCTCTTGGTTGACTCTTTTAACCAGACTGTTTGCATATAGGTGACAACCTGAGGTAAGATAAAGGTAAACTGAAACTCCAGACCACTGATGTGAATTGGGGTCACCTGCCCAAAGCAATGCCTTTGGGTATACAAAAATTTTGAAATATGCGCTAGAATATAAGATTGGCTGTATCTGTGGCTATGGATAGAGCTGGCAGTGGTATGAAGGATTGTTCTAGGGATTTTTAGAGGCTATCAATGACCACCTGGATACTTGTCATACCTTGAGATGATTGTTGATCAGTCTAGAGCTATGTGACACCCTGGGCATTAGGGAACTGGGAGCACAAATAATTTGCCAGTTTGTAAAATTATTGAGCATAGGTGGAGCATTATCTCACAAAATGCTGAATATCACCTAACATGGATTTCCACCAATAATTATTATTTAATGGCTAGAAAGTTTTGGCAATGTGTAGATGTCCTGAACACATCAAGGTATGATTAGCAAGAGTCAAAGAGATGTCATATACAGTATAAATGAATTTCATAAACACATATTATATCTGAAGTACACTGGGACATCAAGATTCTGGAGAGCACAGAATATTTCTCTATCTATGTTCCAGTTGATGGCTGACACACTGGATAACTTGCTTCAGGAAAAGAAGCATGCCCATCTAGCTTGATGGTCAGGAGTTCTTGATTTTAGATAATTTTTCTCATTCAGTTGAGTGGCAGTGATGAATGGTTGTTTAAGGTGCTGCACCAGGACTGGGTTTCTGCAACACCCAACAATAAAGTTACAGCAGGAGGCAATCATATGTGTGTTACATTAGGTAGGTGGAAATGGATGCAAGAGCGGAAAGCTTTTAATTAAAGTTTTTAATAAAGGGTTTCTGCAAAAAAACACAAACAAAAATCAACATTAGGGTTAAGGTACATGAATGACGAAAAATTACAGCATTAACATAAAGCACATAGGCAAGGTAGGGTTTAATGCCCAACAAGTAGTACTATGCAGTCGTGACTTAAATAGTAGTGCTAATAGTGCTCAAACAAGGTTCAGGTGCTTTTGTGACTGGGTGCATGCAGTGGATGATGGGTACTGTAGTCTTGCAATGTCTCAGTGCTTACATGGCAGTATGAAGCTTGCAGGACAAAGAAAGGTCATGGTGACAAAGGATTGCTTAAGATCTGGCTCAAAACGTACCACATTTGATGTATATGCACAGGATGTTTAACTATGGCAGGATGTTGGTACCACATGGGCCAGATTGAGTATTGAGATACTCCTGATTTCCATGCACAGTAGTCTCTAGAATTTATACATGAAAAAATTAAAAATTAAAAAACACTGAGTAAGCGACAGTTCTGTGGGTAGAAAAGGTTAGTTGATAAATAATCTCAAAGGAAAATGGCCAGAATGGTTTGAGCTGCCAGGAAGTATATAATAACTCATATAATCACTCTTTACAGCCATGGTGAGCAGAACATCATCTAAGCATGCAAAACCATTGAACCTTGAGGTGGATGAACTACAATAGCAAAAGACCATATTTGGTTCCACTCCTTTCAGCCAAGAACGGGATTCTGAGGTTATCATGGACACAGGCTCGTCGAAACTGGAAGTTGAAAATTAGAAAAAGAAAAAAAAACCTAGACTTTTTTCAGTCTTCAACTGTCCAGTTTGGGTGAGTCTGCCCACCTCAGGAGTGGAACTTGATATGGTCTTCTGCTGTTGTAGCCCATCCACTTCAAGGTTTACATTTCTTCTCACCACGGTGGTAAAGAGTGCTTATTTGAGTTCTCTAGACTTCCTGTCAGCTCAAACCAGTCCGGTCATTCTTCTTTGTTCTGTCTAATCAACAATAAAGGATGTTTTTTGTTTTTTTGCACCATTTTGTGTAAACTCTAGTTTTTTCCCGCTTTCTGATGTTTGATGTGAACATTAACAAGCTCTTGACCTGTATCAAGATTTTATGCATTGTGCTCCTGCAGCTGGCTTATTGGATATACATATATATTCAATACTGTGTGAGTGTATGACTTCAACCTCTGCCAGAGGCCTGGGAGTTTGAGGGTTCTGTGCAGTATCCTATCTGTTCCTAGAACTGCACATTTCTGGACAGAGACCTCAGTTGTTGTACCTGGAATCTGTTGTAGCCACTATCCAAGCTCGGAAGTCACAGCCCCTAATGCTCCTATTACCACTGGGAACACTTTGGATTTCACATTTTACATCTCAGTCTTCTTATGTTCCTCCTTCCTGATGTTACTGTCAGCTGGTATTGCTACACCTATAAGTACTGCTGTTTTCTGCTCCTTATCAACCACCACTATGTCTGGTTGGTTGGCCAGCAGCTGCTTATCTGTCTGGAAATTGAAGTCCACAGGATCTTAGCTCTGTTGTTCTCAACTACTTTCGGTGGTATCTCCCATCGGGACTTGGGAACATCTAGATCATACTTGGCACAGATGTTTCTGTACATTATCCCTGCCACTTGGTTATGCCTTTCAGTGTATACTGTCCCAGCTTGCATCATGCACCCAGCTGGACAGTCTCAGGGGCATCTTTGCACAGCCTGCACCTTTGGTCCTACTATGGTAGACCCCTGCCTCTACAGATCTGGTGGTTAGGACCTGTTCTTGCATTACCATGATCAGAGCCTCTGTGCTGTCCTTCAGGCCTGCTTTTCCTGCTTTTTTTGGAGATAATTGACTGTGGCTGATCTATTTGTATCCTCTTCCTGATTCCCATTGGCCTGTAGGATACCAAGGTACTTGCAGCTACCCTGTATGTCTGCTCTTTTGCCCTTTGGTAACTCCACTCCCTCAGTCCTGATCACCTTCCCTTTCTTGGCCACCATGTGTTTGTTATGATGTGGGTGGGTTGGGTTCAGGCCTATGTAGAACAGCAGCTGGCGCAGTGCATCACTTTGGTAAATACCATACTTTATGGTGACTTGTGCGATGCCCTTGGAATTGGCTTCCAGAGTTGTCTCTATAGCTGCATTGAGTCATTGATGAACCTTATCAGTGTTTTGTTAGTCTTGTATACTGCCAAGCATTCCAGTATCTATGAGTGGGGCATCAATTCATAGATCTTTTTGTAGCCAAGCCAGGCTGTGCTCAGATTGATCCGCCTAGTCACAGAGTCTTGGGTGATTGCTCTTTCAACCAATAGCTGGTGCTTTGACCCTTTGGTGTTGGTTCCAATTCCTTTGTGAGCTTTGCTTGTGACTTGTCTTCTTTGGAGATGGTGACTGGTTCTTGTTCATGTTCTTGTTCATCACTGAGGTCTGCTCTTTGGACTTCCAGCCACTTGGGATTGGTGTTGTGTGATGTTGCTTTTTCTCATATGTTCTTCCAGTGTTTCTCAGTCTCAAATCTGGGTAGATGTAATCCTTTCCTGCTGTTATTCCCTTGTAGCTGTCAATACACCCGAAACAGTTCTTTGGAGAATAGGCCATTTATTCTTTTAGCCTCTACTTCCTCGGTGTATCTCTTCAGCCTTGTTGTGATTCCAGCTGTGAATCTTTGACAGATAGCTGAGGGAGTCGCATCCTATTGCATCTCTCTCTCTCTCTCTCTCTCTCTCTCTCTCTCTCTCTCTCTCTCTCTCTCGCTCTCTGTGTATATATACATACATATACAGAGTCAGCCAAAAAAATGTATACACAATACAGGAAAAGAAAAATTTGTATAAATATTTTAATAGTAAATTTATTCAGACATCACAATTGCAAGTTAACTTTGGCTTCTACAATTACAAGAGGTGCTCAAAGTGGTGGCCATTAGCTTCCAGACAGAGGATATTGACCAGAGTAAATAGTCAGTAAATAGTCAAAGTGACCTGACATAGTACTAACAGCCCTTTTTCCATTCATTAGCTTCTTGAATCTGGATCATAGGCACTTTGGAAGTTCAATTATTTGAAGATGGTAACTCATTTCAACTCTTCAAGGGCAGGGGGAACAAGGGGAAATTGATAATTGATAAAAACAATTTACTGTGACCTGACGGAGGCCATGATAGTAATTATGCAGCTAAAGAATCTTGCTGAAGCCTGTCATGTAGAAGATATAATGAGGTCTTATCTGAAAGGCTTCACTATTTACTCTTTCCATGGTCATAATCTCAGCAGGGAACAAGGGATAAATGTGTGACCTAGGGGTTAAATGACAAATCCACTTTCTGTGTTAATGACCTCCCCCCACCCTTTCATGCTTCCTTGTCCTCTGAGGGATGATTCAATATGTTATTAATATAGTTTATATTAGCAACTACAGTTGTGGTCAGAAGTTTACATACAGTGATATAAATAAAATTATGGACATGAATGCCATGGCAATATTGGGCTTTCAATGATTTCTTTGAACTGTTCTTTGACTGGGGAAGAATGATTGCACACCACACATTATTCATAGAAAAAAAATGAATTTGGTGCACAAATATTAATTTATTTTGGGATTTCTGAAACCAACACAGGATCAAAATTAAATATACAGGATTAAAAAATATACACGCACCCAATTAGATTATTAGCTCAGAAGTGCTGAAAGCTCCAAAATGTCTTTAAACTTGCCAAGGCCTCTTAACTTCTTGTTAAGATTGGTTTGGATGGTCAGGAACAACCCAGGAACCATTAAGGTACAGGCCTGCCATGAACTGGAAGCTGCTGAACTGTTGGGGAGAGGCACTTGAATAACTTCCATTGACATCACATTATTTCTTTTGTTTACTTTGACATTAACATTAGTTAAGTTAGCTAGCAGAGCAGCTTAGTGTGTCCAGCTCTGCTGGCTGGGACATGACTGAAGGTATGAAATTTAGATGCAAAGAAATTTGGACAGGTGTACTCTAAATTACTAAGGTGTATTGGTGCAAGTTATTGTTCTATGTTTGTATTTTATTATATTTTCCATATCTGTAGTGTAGGCCTTGTGGTTTTATGATACTGAAAACTGTACATTTTCTTTATGTTGTAATATGTAAAAAAAAATCTAAGTAGCAGGAACCACCACATAAGTTTAATCTGCTGTATTGGAACTATTACATTGTCCCCATTAAATGAAATGAAAATAGTAAAAGCTATGCCCAAGAAGAACATTCAAAAGTTGAATTTGAGGAATTCTAATTCTACGTATAATGTGAAAGCATTTTAACATGCTACTGTTATAAGTATCATATGCTACATCACTTTTTAAAAAAAATCTTTTCATGGTATCATTACTTAAATTTCTGGCACCAGAATCAAAAGAGAAGGCTAACCACCTCCAGCGGGCAGTCAGCATCCACCTCCAGTGGAATAACAGACACTCCATCTCCTGCCTGTCTTGACCAGGATATCAATACAGGCAGATCAAGCACTCTTTCTAAGTGCTTATACTGATATGGGAGTTCAAATAATTTCTGAATTTTTTTTTTTTATCAAATTTTGTTGGTGTCAGATTAATAACATGATGGTGATGAACACTGGTTGGAGGTGCTCTCTGTGAATTTTGGTCCCAACAGACTCTAGATTCGCCACTGTCTGAGGCTTTTGTTGCCAGTGTAACTGGTGCATTATTCAAAGTGGATTGTTCCAACAAGACAATGACCCCAACACACATCAAAGCTGGTTGTGGAATTCAATTCAATTAAAAATTGTCACAAATCAGCTTCACAGAAGTATATAAATTCTGAATATAAACTTATGAATCTATACATTTATCTATATATATCCCTAATGAGCAAGCCTGTGGTGACGGCGGCAAGGAAAAACTCCCAGAGATGACAAAAGGAAGAAACCTTGAGAGGAACCAGACTCAGCAGAGAAGCCATCCTCATTTGGGTCGCAGTGTATAGTGCAATTACAACTAACACACTTTAATACTAGGGTTTGCTGCAACTGCAATCAAGGGATTTGAGTCCTATGCCATTGTAGCAGAACCTCTCATGTCAACAGCAGTCCAACACCATCTTAACAGATCTAGGTGTATGTTGAGGCAGTTCATATGGTGCCATATTTAACAGGAGCAAGTGGTTTCCAAGTGATGACTCCAGCCAGGAGTAGGACACCGGGATGGGTCAGGCAGGTTCGGAAAGCAGAAGGAGTCAGGACCACTGGAGTCTCAGGAATGGATAAAGCAGGCTAACATTAACCTTAACACAAGTCCTGACCTCAGTCCTATTGAAAATATGTAGACTATGCTTAAAAGGTGGGTCCGTGACAGGAAACACACAAATTTAATTGAACTCTACCAATTCTGCCAAGTGTGGTCAAATATCCAACCAAAATTCTGTTGATAGCTACCAAATGTTTCTGGTCTATAGGAAACTTGCTTAGGGCCATTTAACCAAATATTAGGTGTACTGTATGTATAATGTTGACCCCTTGTTTCAGAAAACCCAAAATAAATCAAAACCATATTCTTGTTTTTATTATTAAAGATGACGATATTAAAGATTATTAAAGTATGTTGTACAATCATTCTTTCCCAGAAAAAGAAGATTTCAAAGAGATAATCAAAAGCCCAATATTGCTATGACATTCATGCCCGTAATGACCTTATGTAAACTTCTGACCACAACTGTAGATAGGCTCCACATTTTTATTTTTTATTGAATAGAAGATTTTGTGATGAACAGCTAAAATTGTTGAAGAAAAGTTGGCATGTCAATGGATGATGATATTTGTCAGGCCGAGCAGAAGAGGTTAACCGCATAAGGTAAAAGACACAACACAGTTGGAATTTACTAAATGTTGGAGCATGACATGAATTTATCTTTGTTGCTCTTCAACAGGAGTAACAGTGTGTTCCAGTAACCTTCTACATTCATTCTTGTGGAGGAAGTCATCAATCATGATTTGCAGATAAAAGGGTGCAAAGCATATGATATTTATTATAAGATACACAAGCAAACCAAACTGGAAGACTAGACAATACTAATAAACAATAAAAATGCAAAAGGTTGGGTGATTAGCAAAAAGACAGAGACAGGGCAAAAAGAAATGGCTTAACAAAGTACTTAACAAAGTTATGGTCAAAACAACTGCTCAGTAACAGATTTGAAAGCAAGAGGGGAATTTGCAAAATAAATGTGAGCAGTCTACTGTATATAAAGACTGTCATGATTTAAACCAGGTGTGGTTGGGATTACAAGTTCAAGAAGTGTGAGTGGGCATAAGATGACGGATCACATGACTGCATGTAGGGTTTGAGAGGTAACATTGTGGCTGTGAATCAGAGCTAGTGTATTTTGCTGATAGATTTTTATAGGACAAAAGCACTGAACCTCCAGCTCTCCATTTATCAAACCATAAATTAACTGATCATAATCCGACCTGCTTTTGTCACTATAGATCACTATACGATAAGTGCTCCTGCTGTGGCCTTTGTGCAAATGATGAACACAGATTGCTTTGTGTTGTTTTCCTTAACTCTTCAGCAGTGTCCCTGCTTCTCAGCAACTCAGCAAGCATTAGAACTAGCAAGTGATTCATGTCTCATACTACTGTGTACATGTTTTGTTTACTGTTGGTTCTTTCCTCTCACAAGCATCAGGTGAGATACTGACCTTTCTCTTATAGTTCTTGAGGGCACTAAACAACACCAGTCTTATCTACAGCAGCGGAAAAACAATACGTGGAAGGAAATTGAATCTGCTATAACCACTCCAGGGGAAGGATCAAGATACACGCACATGTAGTGGAGCAGTTTGACTTCACGCTTTTGTGCAGTACTGTACTGTGTGATACTGATTATCAGATATTTATCTTTATAAATCTGAATAATTATATTTTTCATGGTAAATTATAATGTTGTCAGTGGTGCTAGTGCATGGTAAAACAATATAACATATTTTATTTCACTCAAATTGATATGCTTTCAAAAAAGAAGGTGGGAAGTTTTTGCATCTTTTCTACAATAAATTACTCTAATACTAGAATAAGCAAATGAGCTTTTTGAACTAGACTGGTGCATAAAGCCTAAAAAAAAAAAAATTCAAAATAGTGCAGTATGTAAATAGGACCTAGACGTGCTAAACGTGTTTGGTTGACTCAGGAAATCACAAATTTGCAGATGTGCTTACATTTTGCATTTTGAAGATGCTACATAATTAGAACATGGTTTAAGAGAGAAGATAGTACAGGAAGAAAACACACAAGTCAAGGAATCTTTTTTTAATTATTACAAAAAAAAACCTTATACCTACTTATGTGACCATTAGCTCAGTTGCTGACAGACCTGAGTTATCTCTATATAACACTGCACAACACGTTTTTTGAAAAACTTTTGCATTTGAATTCAAGTTTTGCTTCCTGAAAAGTAGTTGCTGATTGTGACAGGTACCTACTGGGTATGCACAAATATAGTGTTGGTTTTACTGCATCACGTAGGAACTCTGAGAAATAGACATTTATATGTTTACTGGCAATAACGTATTTAGTCACGTTTATGTTTCGCATAAGCTATTCAATTCAACAGAATTAAAAGTGTTTTGCTTCTGATTTTCTTTTGTATTCAATGTCTGGTGCATCACGTTGCAGTGTCC
>JAQQZR010000010.1:8863254-8877101 GCA_030068235.1 Notoglanidium macrostoma
GTGTGTGGTGGTTTGTCTGTGTTGGCCCTGTGGTGGACTGGCGACCTGCCCAGGGTGTACCCCGCCTCTCGCCCGAAGAAGCTGGGATTGGCTCCAGCTTCCCCGCGACCCAGATGGATAAAGCGTTATAGATAATGGCTGGATGGATATATAATGTAGCAGCAGTGATGCCTCCTGCATAGGTGTAGGTGGGCCAAAGACCAATTGGTTATCAGGCACTCAACAAATGTTAACTCCACACAGTTCTCATTCAAACGCCATACATTTTAAATCATGCAGAAATACTAATTATCTTTTTAAGTGACCAATGATTTAAAAAAAAAAAAAAAAAAAGGGTTGCTATTTGGCAGACGTAAGCTGATGTTCCAATGATTTGGCAGTTATTAGGCAGTAACTGAATCCACAGCATGGTGGTGCAGTGGTTAGCACTGTTGAAGCCATAAAGCCATGAAGTCATGCCTCAGAATATAGGGCAGCAATGCTTGTATATTCTGCAGCATGAGCTAGAAGTGAGTCAGTATTAAAAATTGAGTATTATCTGCATGACATGCATGCTTGATCACTGGGCTCTCATTTGTTTATCAATCATGTTCCCTGTTGAGTCATCCTGTAGTGTACAGTATATTACAATTTTAAATCAGGGTGGATTTTAGACCTCACACACCACAGGATAATATGGGATGATAATAATTAGATCAGATTCAAATCTAGATGCCTGTGATAACCAGGAACCTCAAAATGAACCCCATTATCCTCTAGTGTAGCACTTTCTCTGGAGATTCCTTCACAGCATGGAGAGTCAGATCTGCTCAAAGCACTCAAATTTCATGGAGAATCATCCTGAGCACTTTCCTGTGTTTTGGTCTAGGTGTGTGTGCTTGAACTGTATGCAGTATGTCTATGTATGTCTCTTTTGCTGTGCAATTAGCTGTTAAGATTGCTAATCGGTTGAGGACATGTCTTCAAGCTGATATCAATGAGGTAACAGAGCTCTCACTTTTTTGAAGGAAAAATTCTATGAATTTAATAAAATTAATGCTCAATTTTTGACATCAATATTAGCTTTTTAGCTTAAAGTGGATTTTTTTTTTTTCATTTTTGTGGAACCAAGAGCAATAGCACCACTGATGCTCATAAGAAAAATACATGAAATATGGGTTGATTTCTATCTAGCCTAGACTATAAATTCATGCCAGCTATTAGTGAGTCATATCAAGTAATTACACTTGGTGGAACGCATGTACGTACATAGTAATTTAGTCCAGCCTGCTTTATTCCATGCCATAACACGACTGAGAACACACAATAACAGGTATGGATATAAGCTGGATATGAACTGATTTATTCATAAATTGGTCATTGGATCATTTATTGATATAACTTTCTATTCCTGAAAATTGCATTGAGGCCAATTGTATGTACAATTTGGTAATTACGTAATTAAGTACAAATTACTGTACGTTTTTGTCTGCCATGACAGGGAAAAGAGGCTGGCAGTGAGACTTTTTATCCACAAAGAGGACCTTTGTTTTAAAAAAAAAAAGAAGTGTGATAACCAATGGTTTAACGTAAAACTTAACTTTAATGGTTTCTGTTAGATATTAGAGGAACCTTCTGCTCTTGCTGGATACACTTTCCCATCTTCTTAAGTCACATGACAGAATCCTCCCCAAGTACAAATATGCACAATATATTGATATAGTATCTACATGTAGCGCCCCCATGCCCCTTAGAACAGGCATGCCATGGGATTAACCTCAGTACGGGGCGCTCCGAGTTCGTGTTACTAATAGCGATAACACAATAGGTGTGTATATCTATGGATTTTGTGTGCTCTTTTACTGGACTGGATGCTGTTGGAATGAACCAGTTTCCACAACAAGAAATTAAATAAAATAAAATCTTTTATTTGCTCTCGTTTCCCTCTTTTGAAAAAATAAAATTACACAAAAACAAAATTGAAAACAAAATAAAAATATATAGCACAGGGCTACATACAGTATACTATATATACAAATATAGGGTATTATATTAACAGATCCTGGTCAAACAAAGCACCTATTAAACAGGATTATTGATGATGAAAATTAGATTGACAATGTCAGGAAAGATTAAATAAAACCATTATCAGGACAATTCATGTCTATACTAAGGACTTATCATAGAAATACAGGACATCAGCTTACTGAATGTGCCATAGCAGTCGTAATGTTATTTGGTGGCATGGAAAGGTATTGTGCCAGCCCCTTTGGCTTTTAAATGCCTAAAGAGTGATTTCTTATTGATTGATTTGCTATATATATATATTCACTGGAGAGTCTAAAAGTTTATGAAGAACTTTAAAAAAAATCATTTAAAATCTGGCAGCATAATGGATGGACCTCAGTAGGTTAGAATAGAAAGAACAAATGTACAATGTGCTAATGATTTATTACTGTTTTAATGGAACAGCACTGCTAGCCAACCATTGTAGACCCCCTGAAATGCCTGAGAGGATTTTTGGTTGGCTTCCAAATATTAATGCTAGGTTCGAAACAGGTACTCCTGGTCAGAGGCATACAGAGACAAAGAGCCCTTGGGGAAGGGAGTCACCTGTGTAAACCAATGTGACTGCAATTGGAAATTTGTGAAGCATAAATAATACTTTTGACAGTGGCAGGCAAAATGCCAGTGAAATAAATGTTTCTGTATCAAGCAGAAAGTCATGAATTCCCTTTCACAAAGGGACAATGATAGCTTGGTGGTTAAGGTTTTGTACTTGGAATGGATTTTCTTCCCTCCAGTTCTAAGTTGTTCTAGATAAAAGTGTAAACCCAAGAAACATAATAGTAAAAAATAATAAAAGGTAATAATTAAATGACCCTATTTTGTCCATACAATGATACAAACTCAGCCTAGTGGATGATCCAAAGTTGACATGTGTGAAGTGACTACAAACTAATGTAAATGCTACTTTCAGGTTAACATAATATGCAATGAATTTAACCCTTTGTGCTTGGTTTACTGTTTAGCAATGGATGTTCAAAATGACCACATAATCTCATTTTATTTTATAGCAATACACCTGTAAATCCTACAATGTCATCATATCAATTCTTATAAACGTAATCAATATTTATGAACACAGTCTCAACAAATCTCCTCTTAATGCTCAATATCTTCCAGGCGTCAGGCGTGCACAAATAAGAGATAGAAGCTATTAATTAATGTCACTTTATTTTATATTTGCAAATACATGTAATAAGACTTTTATTATACCTTGTTTGAATTACCTTCAGACATTAGTTACATTTATATATATACTGTTAATATTTTTAAAGCAGTGAACCAATCACACACCAATGTATTTATTTATTTACTATTGCTCCACTATTAAAAAAGAAGTCTTTTTTTTTTCAAAATCAGACAGAAATTGTCAAAATATTGAAGACCCTCTACTCTTCACAGTTTCAGGTTTTGCTCTACCACCAACTTGTCTGATCCAGCTCATCGACTCACTGTCAAACCCTTCAGAAGCTGCATCAGATATGTAGGCAGCAGCTAGGAGAATGTGAAGATCGTGGAAACGTGAGATATCTCCTGGAAGGCAAATCTAATTTTGTCATATCAACCTAATCAATATAAAGCAGTTACTAAAGATGAATAAATGAATTAATATTATCCATAAACCGTATACATACTCTATATTATAGGAGGAAAGATAAACCCACGTTAACTACATATAAAAGTACATACTGTGGGAAAGTGTAATACAAGATAAGTTTACAAAACTCTTTTCAAAAGAATGAGATGTGCAGCATGTTATAAGTTATTTATACAGCATGAGTGGCATTATGGTGACAGTGGAAGAAATGCAGCCTTGCATTTGCAGGCTCCTGGCTTTGGTCCTGAGCTTTGTGTTTATGTGGCGTTTCGCATTTTCTGGGTTTCCTCTGGGTTTTCCGATTTCCTCCATCCTCCCAAAATCAAAAGGTGGACTGGCTATGCTAAACTAGTGTGTGAGTATGTGTATCCTCTTGTGGACTAATGTCCTATTTAAAGTTCATTCCTGCTCACATGAAGGTCTGAGAACCCACTGCAAATTTGACTAGTGGTTGCTGATGATGGAGGTTTATGATCAGTTTCCTACATAGTTATTGTGAAATGGTTTCATGCACTTTAAATTAATTTGCACCAGCAGGCCTGGCTTATTGAACCTGGTTCTTATATTTAATAGTGAAATAACACTTTCCTGTCTGGTGTTTGATCTCTGACAGGCAAGAGATTTTCAATTCCCTATTGTTTTCTTTTTTAAGAATGCCTCAAATCCACACTGCACTGACAGTTTTTACTTTTGGCCAGTCTGCTCAGTCAAATTAATTCCCCCAAGAAGGCTCAACAGAAAGTTGAGGGTAACTTCAACAGTATTTGCATTAGATATAATACAGATGTAAGGATGGAAAAGGTACTAAAAAAAGTAAAGAAACTGTACTCAAGTTAATTAACAGTTAAGTAAATATACAGATCAAATTTTTGCCAGCCAAAAAAAATGTACGCGTGAAAGTCAAAAAGTTTTAAATGCACGTTCAATATAAATATAAGTTCAAGTATACCAAGACCTTTGACATTTCAAAGATATTTTGAGATTCATAATGAGAAATTTGAAGGTCTAAATAAAAAGGTAACGGGTAAAAAGTAATATATTTTCTTGAATATTTCTCAGTGGTAAAGGAGTACAACTACCATATAAAAACCACCAAAATAATACTTAATGACTTGATTACTCAAGTGTTTTCCAACTGCACATATTCAAAACTTGATCATTCACACCACTGACCACTGGGTCATTCTGAGACCTGAATTAGTGCTTTAGTAAAGAATTTTACTGCCTAGTACTGTAGTACTATATGCAGTATATGTATACATCGTGTACTGTATCTACCCAGCATTATAACATACATCTACTCACTCTCACAAATACACCAATACACACTATATTATTGCGAAATACAGTATGCCCAAGCCTTAATTTTCTCCCTCTAAGCAACACTCAGTCACTCCTCAGTTCTGCCTGAGGCTCCATCTCAGCAACCCATCAGTTTCTATGGTGCTACTAATATATGTTGAAAAATGGCCTCTGTTACTGAGTGTGAGAGGTGTACACTGCAATATTATACCCCACTGGCTGCCAAAAAAAGATAAAGTGGTGGTGATGGTGGTGTGGAAGTGGCATGGAGGGGATCATAATGGCTTGTCACTGATGGGCAACGACCGATGTAAGTCTGGAATTGCTTTCTTAGAGTGTCAGTTTTAGCCTGTGAACATCTCCAGCATGGGCATTTTTTCATTATTGTTTTATTTTTAAAGGGGGAGTCAAACCTTATTGCCAGGCTGCCACTATTTGGTGTCATCATGTTTTTATTAATAATAGTATTATGCTGGACTACCGTTAAAATTTCCTAATATAAAAAAACCAGAAAAACAGAAAAGCATTCACCCTACTGTTGGGAGACAATTCCTCAGTCATTCTTGGCTGGGATTATAGAGAGCAAAATTGGCCTCCTGGTGGAACACATGACTTACTCTCTTTCCACTGTAAGCATCTGTGAGCTCTTGTATACGGAAGAGGGTAGGTGCATAGCTCTGAGCAGCAGAATGAAAAGACTGGTTTTGACTGGTTTCATGGTTAGGAGGAGGCACACGTTGGCTTTCACCCTCCCCATTTGGTAGCTGTTGTCTGATAGGGGACAGCCAGCTTGTGGGTGGGAATTAACCAAGGGGTAAAAAATGAAATATCAACAGAGTATACATACTAACTACTACCAAATGTACTACTTTATTAGTATAGGTATACATCTAGATCTGGTCCAATCTTAGGGGAGCGCAGGGAAGAACGTTTCGCAGGACAAAAATTAACACCTACTTTTATTTTTTTTATACGTAAGGTCAGGCAGTGAGTGCTTCTAGCCACTTTACTACATTTCCTAGCCATGGTCTCCCATGAAAATCCAGTTGCTTACCATGTAGCACCATTTTGAACCATGTATCGAGCTCACAACAAGCTCTAACTAGGCTTAAGTACAACCTCCATACTCCACCTCCATACACCTCTTGTAAACATTGACAACAAGATATTTCTCTCTCATATAAAACAAAAAAGAACTTATTTCATGGAAGTTTTTACTCACAGAATGAGAAAAAAGAAGAAAAATAGGCCAAGGAGGTGGATCATGGCAGATTAGTCAGAGGAGTTGAAAAGTCATACTGTAGCTGCTATTAAAGAAACTGACATTAACACTGACATTAACAGCATTAACAGTTAATCATATACAATGTACCATATTTTACTGACCTGTGATGTTTTTTAATTGCTATCCCACCTTTTTGAGCAAAAAATAAATTTGTCATTGTTTAACACAGCCAGTAATTTGATATGTGTGTATCTATTTGTCATATTGATGGATAATATATAATGCAGTATGGTTTGAAATATATTTGGTTCATAAAAAATGGAATTTTGGCATGTATCAAGATATCTAACTAACTGTGTTGTATAGACAGCAGAGGGCACAATAACCTACAATAGTGAGAATACACGTCACCGTAAGTACATGTAACACAGCTCTAATGCTGCGAAACGAGACCTTAAAAGGGAAAGAGCTTTTGCGTGACTGACTTTACAAACAGATTCAACAAGAAATCGGAGTTATTGTTTTACAGACTGCCAAAAGCTAATGAAAAAAGAAGCAAATGGATGGAGTTCTTTGATGCTGAAGCTGACTACAGCCTTCACCATTGTTCATAAACATTTATTAAGAAAAGGTCTATTTGTTATTAACTTTTGCATTTTCAATGAAAGGAATATAGTACTTATACATAGGCTATTATATTTTACTCCAACCTTCACAAATGCTTTTAAATAATTATTGTTGGTTATTAAGAAAATATATATATAAAAAAATACAAAGATATTACAGAAATATTTATATATTCTAATTTACCAAATTATTATTTAAGTTGATAAAAAAAAAATAGTAAAATAAATGTTGCATTTTTTGGTAATAAAAATTTCTTTTAATGTTCTTTTTTTCCTCAAAATGATCATGGCTAAATCAAATTGTGAATCCTGAATCTAATCGAATCGTGAGTTGGGTGAATCGTTACAAGCCAAAATAGAACTACATCGATTTAACTTTGCACTAATTTATGTGACTTTTGAAGTGTTTCAAGTAATCCTCTGTTTATAAGAAACCCCACCCATGGGGTAAGTTTTAACATTGTACATCCAGTCCCTTTCTGTGGAATTGCAGAAACTAAGATCAAGTGTTTATAGCAGAGATGTATATGTCACCTATATGAAATCACAATTATTCCAACTTAAATATTTTTAACATTTCTTGTGAAAGAAAAAAAAATCGGTTTGGTTGTTCCACATGTTCCTCTATTCATTCTAATAGTCACTGTCATTTTGCCAGAAGAAAAATACGTTAAAAGCAAGGAACAGAACATTACATGGTAAATATAAATCTAGTCTTAAATCTGTAGATGGTCCATAACTTTTTATTTATTTATTTAGTATATGGCTGTATTAGCACAGTTCCAGTCTTCTAGACTGCACAGACCATGATAATTTCTCAGTGTGTCAAAGGTGCTCTAGAACATCTGGAGTGACATTTAGACACTGATTGAAATGTTTAAAAATTCATCAAGTTTAGCTTGTCTGAGACTTTTTTTTCCTCCTACAACTTTTCCCATCGTGACACTAATCAATTAGGTCACAATAAGAGCATGATGGCAGTCAAGAAAAAATGATTTAAGGCTGATGATGTGGAGATTGGCAAACAATACTTGACATGGTGGATATTTTTATCTCATTATGCCACATTGCATAAGTCATGTTTTGCTTGGCTACTGGAGAGGAGCATTTTGTCCTCAATAGATAGAAATGAGCAAGCACATTTGAGCACTTCTGGCTCACTGCAATATGGTTTGGTTTAAGACTTGCTGGTGGCTTGCATTTTCTGTTACACTCATATGGGTCCTGAGTAAAGATTTATGATAGGCTTAATTTTTAGTATTACTAAACTGTTATTGCTGCTTAATCCCCAGATATTTCTTTATTCTTAATGATGTAGTAAATAGATTGTTTCCACATACCCAACACTTTTATTATTTGATCTATTCTCTTGTGCATACACTTTGCCTGCAAGCAAAGACTCGCTTTGCAGCACTAACAAATAACTTCTATATATAGATAAATGTATAGAGTCATAAGTTTATGTTCAGAATTTATATACTTTTGTGAGGCTGCTTTGAGACAATGTCTGTTGTTAAAAGCGCTATACAAATAAAATTGAATTGAATTGAATTGAACTTCTTAATCCTGTGTGTGTGGTTTCTTGTGGCGCTTGCTGTTGACTGGTGAGCCTTGGCCCAGTACCATCACCTACTCAACTATAGCCAAGGGCAAAAGTTTACAGCACAACTATGGGGCAAATATTACCAATGAGATGCTGCAAATGCTTTTCAGAGAAGATGAAAGGAAAGGAAATGATAGGTTACAGTATGTGACAGGGCTATCAAAGAATTTTCATATACCCCATTCAGAATGAAAAATGCAAATTTTTAAACTGCTCCTATCGTTTTGATATTTCTTCGATTATTAGTATTTTAACATACCCTATTTGCTCATTCTTATTTTATGAAAAGGTGCATCTGTGGAAGATTTACTAAGCACCACTCCATTGTGTGGGAGTTGTGGATGCAGGACAGAGTTTTCCAAAGACATGTCTAATTTATATGTAATTCTAACCCTGAACAAAATGTGGATTATTCTTGCATGATATTGACTTGAGTGAACAGCAGCATAAAGTCCAGCAGCACTGACGATACAAAATTCCAACTTACACATGACTGGGTGTACAAAATTTTCTGTTTGAAGCCATTAACACTGAGTGGAACAATATTTACAATTTCCTCTGTAAAAAGCTGTCCACAAGTTTATTATAAGCCTACAAGACTTAAACATTTAAGGAAATTGAAGGGAAAAGCTATCCCATACTAAGTTCTACAAAGCACTAATTTTCTAACCAATTATTTGATGTTGAGACCATTAAAAGCTTAATGATTTGGGTTTTTGGCTTTGGCCCATTTTCTTTTGTCGAGGAGTATAAATTTTTACATCATGCAAAGAAATAAGATGTGATTTTATAAGTTTCTGAATAATAATGGTGGAAGACCTTGTTAAATTGAGACAACTTTTTTGTGATTACCATGATAACTGCAGCTAGGACTATTCCTGAAGCAATATATTGGCAAGATTCCAGACTCTAAAATATCACCATATTATTACATTATTATTAAATCCTGTTGTAACTGGCAACTTTTGAGTCTTAAAGGCAAGTGCTTGGTTTAAAGATGATGATCTAGATGTTATTGAAAAAAACCCGCCTAATTCCTGTGTGAACTGCACCTACACTGAATACATGTCATTTTCCCTGTGTAAATATTGGCATATATATTTTTTTCTTGATGAAAAATAATATTTTATTCCTGAAGGCGTATCAGAAGGCATACACCCATTTTTGGATCCACATAAATATTGGCGTATAGGTTTCATTCAGTTTAGAATTCATTGTACTAGATGGTTTTGTGCCACTGTTCCACCTACACAGCCAAAATAAGTTCTCAAATGCTAAAAAAATTGGTTTGAACTCAACCAATTTAGCAACATGCCGCATTAGCAATTTACACAAAAATAGACCCCTAAATGTCCAGTAACTCTAAATTATTCTTCTTTATATTATTCCAAAGGTATGCAGACTTTCGTATTTAGATATACTCTATACGCTTGGACTGTATTCTGTCTCGCTTAGACACTTTGGATAAAAGCATTTGCCATTTAAATGTAGACTGTCAAGCCAGCACTACAGTAATTTGGTGCTTTTTATTGTTTATAAGTCTGCACTCTACACTTTCCCATAAATACAAGAAAGGCTGTTGTAATCTGATCTCAACATAGGCTTCCAATTTTACATTGTAATTAATATAGTGTGAAGATAGCCATTATTTAAATCATTAAGTGCCTGACTGCTCATTAACTAGGAAGCTCAGGCAACTAAAACCACATCATCTCTAATTACAAAAGGAATAAATTCTACATCTTTCTTGTGACCGGTCTCAAATTCAGTGGAGGTACAGAATAATCTAAGACAGTGTGGAAGTGTGTAGGCTGGAAGGCAGAATAAATAAGGAGGAGGATATCAAGGAGAATCTCTCCTTCACAACGATTCCTAACACTTCTGTACGACTAACAGTGAGGGTTAGTCAACACTGATGCCAGCAGAGCTCCCATAGCAGTCAGTTTAGCACTTATTCATCTCCGTTGCCATAGCAAGATGTCCTGCATATAGATGGAAACAGATAGAGAAAGAGAATTACTTATTTATAAGGAAAATGTGTTGGAAGAACGCATCCAATATTCTGAGTTATTCCAATCATCTATAGATACACTATGGTGGGTTTTGTTTTTTGGTTTGTTTGTTTTTGCCATGCCCAGAGGCTATGAGGCTATGGAGTACTTTATTATTATTTGATCTTCCAGATATTATGAGATTGTACCGCATTTTTTAATATACAAATTACTAAAAATGTTGATGTAGCAAGGTGAATGATTAAAAAATTCCTGCCTAAAGACATTAATATTTAGATAACTGTCTAATAATTTTATGTAACTGCTTATTTCAGGAATATCTTCTGGAAAGGCAAACTATTTTACATAACTGGCCAAGTTAAACTGAATTATTAACTAATTTTCACACATACTGTGTACATGATGTGCAATGGAGATTTGGCAGTCTACTACTGTATGTCCGCTGAAAGCTGTTCATTGTTGTTTCTTTTCATTTGTTATGAATAAAACAATAAATTTGTTGTATTTTAGTTAGTATTTGGCTGAAGTAGCTAATTAGTGTTGAAGTGGGCTGACATAACATAGTGAACATCCACAAAATGAGACAGCACCCTGAACCACTGCACATGAAGTCAGTCCCTGAAGAGCTCTTCAGAGGCAGACACATTTTTAAACCCATGTTATATTTGGTATACAGATTTGAAAATCACATTATTCTAGTGGATTGTGAATGTCAGTCACTTTTACACCATTACTCCATTTACATGGCCAGAACAACTGGCTTGAACTCAACCAAACAGCTTTAACCAGTGACATTAACCAGCAACGTACACTTGAGCCGGTATAAAAAGAGCCATACATGCTTTGTTACTTTAAATTTAATTTGTTTTCTTCATGCTATCCTAAAGTGTGCAAAATTTTGCACTCAGATATGTATGTTTGGATTGGATTCGTCACCTAGTCACTTTGGATAAAAGCATGTAAATGCCTTTACAAGTTTGGATGGAATTTTTCTGGTTAGATAATGGTACATAAGTAATAATAATAAGTTAGTAATAATTTTCATGTAGTGTAATTTTTAATCCGGCTTCACATTCTGTTTTCAAACACTTCTCCAGTGGCCACAGAATATGAATGTCCATAATGCTATACAGCTATGATACTAAAGACATATTGCTTGGCTTCCATGGAAAATCATTGTTGTAACATGCAGAAATTGAGTGGTATGACATATACAGATCGATTGAAATCACACATGCAGTGGCAACAATCCAGGTCAATACACAGGCTGTCATAAATATGCAGAGCAGGCAAAAAGAGACATATATGATTATTACTAGTATACTACATATACGTTAGTCTAGTGTACAGCGGAATACATGTAAACTGTTAAGGGAACATACAGTCAAGTAAAAATAAATATTAAAAAACAAGATAGCTACCCAGGAAATGTAAACAGATGGCTAATTAACTAATGTGGGAGTGAAAGACTTCACAATGTCTATGGTGTGAGTGAGTGGTTTATACTATATACCCATGACTCTTGATAGTATTCTCTGGTGATTGGGTGGAGCCATCGGTCAGTAGGCCTGTGACAGCAAACACTGGATAGTGGAAAGAGACCTTTCAGTCCATTACGTACAGAATGGAGCTCCCATGTCCAGCATAGCACAAAGATCCATCAATATCAAAAGGAAGTGGGGTTGTCTTTTGGGAAACCACATTTGCCACTAGAACAGGAACCACCAGCCTGAAGAAAGCTACATTAAGTGTAAATGAATCCAGAAACAGAGCAACAAACAAGGGACTGATTGGACAAATGACATTTGAGACCTCTGGCCATGAGCCATAATCTATCCCCAGGATGCTCACTTCAGTAATAGTCTTCATGTGTCTGTTGGTGTTGAAGCAGTGTCTTTAAAGAGACTTTCTGCTTTCCAGGCACGTTTAGGTTGGAGAACCAGTCAATGACCACATAAGCTTCTGCCTTATGTGTAAAAGGGAAGGTATTCCAATACACATTGAAATGGAGAATTTTGGGTGTGTTCATTTTATGGACGTAAGGTTGTACAATCATCTTGCTGAATATGAGTGGCTGCATAGATTCCTCCCAAGTTTCTACTTGGTTCTCACCACCTGCCTGTTGCATTAAGAACGACAGCATAACGTCATGAGTTTTGCACCAGTTTCTCTGTAAAGGCCATAGTCCATACTGGGCATAATGGGAGCACACAGGATGCAGTCATCCAAGTGTATCCAAGTAATATCCTGATCCCATCAGTGGCGAAAAATCCTCAGATATACACCATTATATATATACACCTTATATACCATCATATGTAATCATATGAACTCATAAGCAATCATAAGAAATACAGTTATTGCCAGAAACTTTGAATTGAAAGACAATCCTTTGAAATCATCTGGGTTCAAGGTCAATTGTGGTCATGTAAATAAACTTCGTTCAGGTCCATGGACAAGGAACAGCACTGTGGTTGCATGAACATTAGCATACAAAAAGGGAGGGTCTTTAAGAATCAGTTTAGCCATTTAAAATTGGATGAAAACTGACATTTTTCTTCTGAATAAGAAGGTAAGTTGCAGGATCTACCTTTTCAATCACGCCTCTATTCAGGAGAGAACGAACTCTTTGGGTCCAAGCACTTACACTGTTGGCATCTGAATGAAAGTATCAACTTTGCCCTGAGCAAGAAAGCAAAAAAAATGGTTTGTAACAGCCATGGTCTGGTGAGGAAAAAACATTTGACTAGCCCCCCAGAGTCAGCAGGAGAAGTGGAATACACATAGAGACAATTCTGCGGAAGAAATAGCCCGGCAGGGAGAATGAGAGCTAAGTGCCGCTTACCGAGCTGAGAAGAAAAACTACAAAAAGCTTGTAAAGAACATTGCAAAGAGTTCAGTGATTGATAGCTAATTAGGCTAGCAGTGCTAACGAGGAGACCAATTCAAAGGGGCACAACAGCATTCCTTCCATCATGTATTATTAAAAAAGGGTTCTAGGGATAGAGAAAACTTTCACTCATTTCTTACTTTATATAGCTTAGGCTGTAGTAACAAGCTGCCAAATAGATACCTCCATGTGGTGCATCTGTAGTGTGACATCTTTATGAGGTAATAAGAAGAAATATGACTGTATGACAGCAGTATTCACTGCAAATATTTTTATATTCCGGTGGGGACTCACAACGATAAAAGTACCTGCAATTGTTATGGGCCATTTTGACTGATCCCCATAAAGAAAACTGCCATGAAGGGAAACTGAAAAGACTAAATATTTTTAAATAAATAAATATATATATAAATAAATATTCTTTTGGTTAATTATTTTTAATAAAATATGTCAGTGGAAGGTCCTTACAAGGATAGTGTGTGTGTGTGTGTGTGTGTGTGTGTGTGTGTGTGTGTGTGTGTGTGTGTGTGTGTGTGTGTGTGTGTG